>JBBPBR010001778.1:226982-255659 GCA_037974775.1 Cicer pinnatifidum
TTTTCGTCGTCCCTACGCTTATTCTTGTCCAATTAAGGTTTTTAACCAATCTTGTGCATCCAATAAGTTGAGTTGTGTCATTGGATTAACATTTAGGTCATTTTCGTCCTCCCTAGGCTTATTCTCGACCAATTAGGGTTTTTAACCCATCTTGTGCTTCCAATAGGTGTGTTTGTGTCATTGGATGATCAATTAGGTCATTTTCGTCCTCCCTAGGCTTATTCTTGTCCAATTAGGGTTTTTAACCAATCTTGTGCATCCAATAAGTTTGTTTGCATTGAATTAATATTTAGGTCATTTTCGTCCTCCTTAGTCATATTCTGTTCCAAATAGGGTTTTTAACCAATGTTGTGCATCCAATAAGTTCGTTTTTGTCATTGAATTAACATTTAGGTCATATTCGTCCTCCCTAGGTATATTCTTGTCCAATTAGGGTTTTTAACCAATCTTGTGCATCCAATAGGTGTGTTTGTTTGATTGGACGATCAATTATGTCATTGTCATCCTCCCTAGGCCTATTCTTGTCCAATTAGGGTTTTTAACCAATCTTGTGCATCCAATAGGTGTGTTTGTGTCATTGGATGATCAATTAGGTCATTTTCGTCCTCCCTAGGAATATTCTTGTTTAATTAGGGTTTTTAACCAATCTTGTGCATCCAATAGGTATGTTTGTGTCATTGGATGATCAATTAGGTCATTTTCATCGTCCCTAGGCTTATTCTTGTCCAATTAGGGTTTTTAACCAATCTTGTGCATCCAATAAGTTGAGTTGTGTCATTGGGTTAACATTTAGGTCATTTTCGTCCTCCCTAGGCTTATTCTCGACCAATTAGGGTTTTTAACCCATCTTGTGCATCCAATAAGTTCATGTGTGTTGAATTAATATTTAGGTCATTTTCGTCCTCCCTAGGCATATTCTTGTCCAATTAGGGTTTTTAATCAATCTTGTGCATCCAATAGGTGTGTTTGTGTCATTGGATGATCAATTAGGTCATTGTCGTCCTCCCTAGGCTTATTCTTGTCCAATTAGGGTTTTTAACCATCTTCTGCATCCAATAAGTTTGTTTGTGTCATTGAATTAATATTTAGGTCATTTTCGTCCTCCCTAGGCTTATTCTTGTCCAATTAGGGTTTTTAACCAATCTTGTGCATCCAATAGGTGTGTTTGTTTCATTGGACGATCAATTATGTCATTGTCATCCTCCCTAGGCCTATTCTTGTCCAATTAGGGTTTTTAACCAATCTTGTGCATCCAATAGGTGTGTTTGTGTCATTGGATGATCAATTAGGTCATTTTCGTCCTCCCTAGGAATATTCTTGTTTAATTAGGGTTTTTAACCAATCTTGTGCATCCAATAGGTGTGTTTGTGTCATTGGATGATCAATTAGGTCATTTTCATCGTCCCTAGGCTTATTCTTGTCCAATTAGGGTTTTTAACCAATCTTGTGCATCCAATAAGTTGAGTTGTGTCATTGGATTAACATTTAGGTCATTTTTCGTCCTCCATAGGCTTATTCTCGACCAATTAGGGTTTTTAACCCATCTTGGGCATCCAATAAGTTCATTTGTGTTGAATTAATATTTAGGTCATTTTCGTCCTCCCTAGGCTTATTCTTGTCCAATTAGGGTTTTTAACCAATCTTGTGCATCCAATAGGTGTGTTTGTGTCATTGGATGATCAATTAGGTCATTTTCGTCCTCCTTAGGCTTATTCTTGTCCAATTAGGGTTTTTAACCAATCTTGTGCATCCAATAGGTGTTTTTGTGTCATTGGAAGATCAATTAGGTCATTTTCGTCCTCCCTAGGCATATTCTTGTCCAATTAGGGTTTTTAACCAATCTTGTGCATCCAATAGGTGTGTTTGTGTCATTGGATGATCAATTAGGTCATTTTCGTCCTCCCTAGGCTTATTCTTGTCCAATTAGGGTTTTTAACCAATCTTGTGCATCCAATAAGTTTGTTTGTGTCATTGAATTAATATTTAGGTCATTTTTGTCCTCCTTAGGCATATTCTTGTCCAATTAGAGTTTTTAACCAATGTTGTGCATCCAATAAGTACGTTTTTGTCATTGAATTAACATTTAGGTCATATTCGTCCTCCCTAGGCATATTCTTGTCCAATTAGGGTTTTTAACCAATCTTGTGCATCCAATAGGTGTGTTTGTGTCATTGGATGATCAATTAGGTCATTTTCGTCCTCCCTAGGCTTATTCTTGTCCAATTAGGGTTTTTAACCAATCTTGTGCATCCAATAGGTGTGTTTGTGTCATTGGATGATCAATTAGGTCATTTTCGTCCTCCCTAGGCTTATTCTTGTCCAATTAGGGTTTTTAACCAATCTTTTGCATCCAGTAGGTGTGTTTGTGTCATTGGATGATCAATTAGGTCATTTTCGTCCTTCCTAGGCTTATTCTTGTCCAATTAGGGTTTTTAACCAATCTTGTGCATCCAATAAGTTCAAATGTGTCATTTAATGATCAATTAGGTCATTTTCGTCCTCCCTAGGCATATTCTTGTCCAACTAGGGTTTTTAACCAATCTTGTGCATCCAATAGGTGTGTTTGTGTCATTGGATGATCAATTAGGTCATTTTCGTCCTCCCTAGGCTTATTCTTGTCCAATTAGGGTTTTTAACCAATCTTGTGCATCCAATAGGTCTGTTTGTGTCATTGGATGATCAATTAGGTCATTTTCGTCCTCCCTAGGCTTATTCTTGTCCAATTAGGGTTTTTAACCAATCTTGTGCATCCAATAGGTGTGTTTGTGTCATTGGATGAACAATTAGGTCATTTTCGTCCTCCCTAGGCTTATTCTTGTCCAATTAGGGTTTTTAACCAATCTTGTGCATCCAATAGGTGTGTTTGTGTCATTGGATGATCAATTAGGTCATTTTCGTCCTCCCTTGGCTTATTCTTGTCCAATTAGGGTTTTTAACCAATCTTGTGCATCCAATAAGTTCATCTGTGTCATTGGATTAACATTTAGGTCATATCCGTCCTCCCTAGGCATATTCTTGTCCAATTAGGGTTTTTAACCAATCTTGTGCATCCAATAAGTTCATTTGTGTTATTGGATTAACATTTAGGTCATATTCGTCCTCCCTAGGCATATTCTTGTCCAATTAGGGTTTTTAACCGATCTTGTGCATCCAATAGGTCTGTTTGTGTCATTGGATGATCAATTAGGTCATTTTCGTCCTGCCTAGGCATATTCTTGTCCAATTAGGGTTTTTAACCAATCTTGTGCATCCAATAGGTGTGTTTGTGTCATTGGATGATCAATTAGGTCATTTTCGTCCTCCCTAGGCATATTCTTGTCCAATTAGGGTTTTTAACCAATCTTGTGCATCCAATAGGTGTGTTTGTGTCATTGGATGATCAATTAGGTCATTTTCGTCCTCCCTAGGCTTATTCTTGTCCAATTAGGGTTTTTAACCAATCTTGTGCATCCAATAGGTGTGTTTGTGTCATTGGATAATCAATTAGGTCATTTTCGTCCTCCCTTGGCTTATTCTTGTGCAATTAGGGTTTTTAATCAATCTTGTGCATCTAATAGGTGTGTTTGTGTCATTGGATGATCAATTAGGTCATTTTCGTCCTCCCTAGGCTTATTCTTGCCCAATAAAGGTTTTTAACCAATCTTGTGCATCCAATAAGTTGAGTTGTGTCATTGGATTAACATTTAGGTCATTTTCGTCCTCCCTAGGCATATTCTTGTCCAATTAGGGTTTTTAACCAATCTTGTGCATCCAATAGGTGTGTTTGTGTCATTGGATGATCAATTAGGTCATTTTCGTCCTCCCTAGGCTTATTCTTGTCCAATTAGGGTTTTTAACCAATCTTGTGCATCCAATAGGTGTAGTTGTGTCATTGGATTATCATTTAGGTCATTTTCGTCCTCCCTAGGCATATTCTTGTCCAATTAGGGTTTTTAACCAATCTTGTGCATCCAATAGGTGTGTTTGTGTCATTGGATGATCAATTAGGTTATTTTTGTCCTCCCTAGGCTTATTCTTGTCCAATTAGGGTTTTTAACCAATCTTGTGCATCCAATAGGTGTGTTTGTGTCATTGGATGATCAATTAGGTTATTTTTGTCCTCCCTAGGCTTATTCTTGTCCAATTAGGGTTTTTAACCAATCTTGTGCATCCAATAACTTTGTTTGTGTCATTGAATGATCAATTAGGTCATTTTCCACCTCCCTAGGCATATTCTTTTCCAATTAGGGTTTTTAACCAATCTTGTGCATCCAATAGGTGTGTTTGTGTCATTGGATGATCAATTAGGTCATTTTCGTCATCCCTAGGCTTATTCTTGTCCAATTAGGGTTTTTAACCAATCTTGTGGATCCAATAAGTTCATTTGTGTCATTGGATTAACATTTAGGTCATATTCGTACTCCCTAGGCATATTCTTGTCCAATTAGGGTTTTTAACCAATCTTGTGCATCCAATAGGTGTCTTTGTGTCATTGGATGATCAATTAGGTCATTTTCGTCCTCCCTAGGCATATTCTTATCCAATTAGGGTTTTTAACCAATCTTGTGCATCCAATAGGTGTGTTTGTATCATTGGATGATCAATTAGGTCATTTTCGTCCTCCCTAGTCTTATTCTTGTCCAATTAGGGTTTTTAACCAATCTTGTGCATCCAATAAGTTGAGTTTTGTCATTGGATTAACATTTAGGTCATTTTCTTTCTCCCTAGGCTTATTCTTGTCTAATTAGGGTTTTTAACCAATCTTGTGCATCCAATAAGTTCATTTGAGTCATTGGATTCACATTTAGGTCATATTCGTCCTCCCTAGGCATATTCTTGTCCAATTAGGGTTTTTAACCAATCTTGTGCATCCAATAAGTTTGTTTGTGTCATTGAATTAATATTTAGGCCATTTTCTTCCTCCCTAGGCATATTCTTGTCCAACTAGGGTTTTTAACCAATCTTGTGCATCCAATAGGTGTGTTTGTGTCATTGGATGATCAATTAGGTCATTTTCGTCCTCCATAGGCATATTCTTGTCCAATTAGGGTTTTAAATCAATCTTGTGTATCCAATAGGTGTGTTTGTGTCATTGGATGATCAATTAGGTCATTATCGTCCACCCTACGCTTATTCTTGTCCAATTAGGGTTTTTAACCAATCTTGTGCATCCAATAAGTTTGTTTGTGTCATTGAATTAATATTTAGGTCATTTTCGTCCTCCCTAGGCTTATTCATGTCCAATTAGGGTTTTTAACCAATCTTGTGCATCCAATTGGTGTGGTTGTGTCATTGGATGATCAATTAGGTCATTTTTGTCCTCCCTAGGCATATTCTTGTTTAATTAGGGTTTTTACCCAATCTTGTGCATCCAATAGGTATGTTTGTGTCATTGGATGATACATTAGGTCATTTTCGTCGTCCCTACGCTTATTCTTGTCCAATTAAGGTTTTTAACCAATCTTGTGCATCCAATAAGTTGAGTTGTGTCATTGGATTAACATTTAGGTCATTTTCGTCCTCCCTAGGCTTATTCTCGACCAATTAGGGTTTTTAACCCATCTTGTGCTTCCAATAGGTGTGTTTGTGTCATTGGATGATCAATTAGGTCATTTTCGTCCTCCCTAGGCTTATTCTTGTCCAATTAGGGTTTTTAACCAATCTTGTGCATCCAATAAGTTTGTTTGCATTGAATTAATATTTAGGTCATTTTCGTCCTCCTTAGTCATATTCTGTTCCAAATAGGGTTTTTAACCAATGTTGTGCATCCAATAAGTTCGTTTTTGTCATTGAATTATCATTTAGGTCATATTCGTCCTCCCTAGGTATATTCTTGTCCAATTAGGGTTTTTAACCAATCTTGTGCATCCAATAGGTGTGTTTGTTTGATTGGACGATCAATTATGTCATTGTCATCCTCCCTAGGCCTATTCTTGTCCAATTAGGGTTTTTAACCAATCTTGTGCATCCAATAGGTGTGTTTGTGTCATTGGATGATCAATTAGGTCATTTTCGTCCTCCCTAGGAATATTCTTGTTTAATTAGGGTTTTTAACCATTCTTGTGCATCCAATAGGTATGTTTGTGTCATTGGATGATCAATTAGGTCATTTTCATCGTCCCTAGGCTTATTCTTGTCCAATTAGGGTTTTTAACCAATCTTGTGCATCCAATAAGTTGAGTTGTGTCATTGGGTTAACATTTAGGTCATTTTCGTCCTCCCTAGGCTTATTCTCGACCAATTAGGGTTTTTAACCCATCTTGTGCATCCAATAAGTTCATGTGTGTTGAATTAATATTTAGGTCATTTTCGTCCTCCCTAGGCATATTCTTGTCCAATTAGGGTTTTTAATCAATCTTGTGCATCCAATAGGTGTGTTTGTGTCATTGGATGATCAATTAGGTCATTGTCGTCCTCCCTAGGCTTATTCTGGTCCAATTAGGGTTTTTAACCATCTTCTGCATCCAATAAGTTTGTTTGTGTCATTGAATTAATATTTAGGTCATTTTCGTCCTCCCTAGGCTTATTCTTGTCCAATTAGGGTTTTTAACCAATCTTGTGCATCCAATAGGTGTGTTTGTGTCATTGGATGATCAATTAGGTCATTTTCGTCCTCCCTAGGCATATTCTTGTTTAATTAGGGTTTTTAACCAATCTTGTGCATCCAATAGGTATGTTTGTGTCATTGGATGATCAATTAGGTCATTTTCATCGTCTCTAGGCTTATTCTTGTCCAATTAGGGTTTTTAACCAATCTTGTGCATCCAATAAGTTGAGTTGTGTCATTGAATTAACTTTTAGGTCATTTTCGTCCTCCCTAGGCTTATTCTCGACCAATCAGGGTTTTTAACCCATCTTGTGCATCCAATAAGTTCATTTGTGTTGAATTAATATTTAGGTCATTTTCGTCCTCCCTAGGCATATTCTTGTCCAATTAGGGTTTTTAACCAATCTTGTGCATCCAATAGGTGTGTTTGTGTCATTGGATGATCAATTAGGTCATTTTCGTCCTCCCTAGGCATATTCTTGTTTAATTAGGGTTTTTAACCAATCTTGTGCATCCAATAGGTATGTTTGTGTCATTGGATGATCAATTAGGTCATTTTCGTCCTCCCTAGGCATATTCTTGTCCAATTAGGGTTTTAACCAATCTTGTGCATCCAATAGATGTGTTTGTGTCATTGGATGATCAATTAGGCCATTTTCGTCCCCCCCTAGGCTTATTCTTGTCCAATTAGGGTTTTTAACCAATCTTGTGCATCCAATAGGTGTGTTTGTGTCATTGGATGATCAATTAGGTTATTTTCGTCCTCCCTAGGCTTATTCTTGTCCAATTAGGGTTTTTAACCAATCTTGTGCATCCAATAACTTTGTTTGTGTCATTGAATGATCAATTAGGTCATTTTCCACCTCCCTAGGCATATTCTTGTCCAATTAGGGTTTTTAACCAATCTTGTGCATCCAATAAGTTCATTTGTGTCATTGGATGATCAATTAGGTCATTTTCGTCCTCCCTAGGCTTATTCTTGTCCAATTAGGGTTTTTAACCAATCTTGTGCATCCAATAAGTTCATTTGTGTCATTGGATTAACATTTAGGTCATTTTCGTCCTCCTTAGGCATATTCTTCTCCAATTAGGGTTTTTAACCAATCTTGTGCATCCGATAGGTGTGTTTGTGTCGTTGGATGATCAATTTAGGTCATTTTCGATCTCTCTAGGCATATTCTTGTCCAATTAGGGGTTTTAACCAATTTTGTGCATCCAATGGGTGTGTTTGTGTCATTGGATGATCAATTAGGTCATTTTCATCCTCCCTAGGCTTATTCTTGTCCAATTAGGGTTTTTAACCAATCTTGTGCATCCAATAGGTGTGTTTGTGTCATTGGATTATCAATTAGGTCATTTTCGTCCTCCCTAGGCTTATTCTTGTCCAATTAGGGTTTTTAACGAATCTTGTGCATCCAATAGGTGTGTTTGTGTCATTGGATGATCAATTAGGTCATTTTCGTCCTCCCTAGGAATATTCTTGTCCAATTAGGGTTTTTAACCAATCTTGTGCATCCAATAGGTGTGTTTGTGTCATTGGATGATCAATTAGGTCATTTTCGTCCTCCCTAGGCTTATTCTTGTCCAATTAGGGTTTTTAACCAATCTTGTGCATGCGATAAGTTTGTTTGTGTCATTGAATTAATATTTAGGTCATCTTCGTCCTCCCTAGGCATATTGTTGTCCAATTAGGGTTTTTAACCAATCTTGTGCATCCAATAGGTGTGTTTGTGTCATTGGATGATCAATTAGGTCATTTTCGTCCTCCCTAGGCTTATTCTTGTCCAATTAGGGTTTTTAACTAATCTTGTGCATCCAATAGGTGTGTTTGTGTCATTGGATAATCAATTAGGTCATTTTCGTCCTCCCTAGGCTTATTCTTGTCCAGGGTTTTTAACCAATCTTGTGCATCCAATAAGTTCATTTGTGTCATTGGATTTACATTTAGGTCATTTTCGTCCTCCCTAGGCATATTCTTGTCCAATTAGGGTTTTTAACCAATCTTGTGCATCCAATAGGTGTGTTTGTGTCATTGGATGATCAATTAGGTCATTTTCGTCCTCCCTAGGCTTATTCTTGTCCAATTAGGGTTTTTAACCAATCTTGTGGATCCAATAAGTTTGTTTGTGTCATTGAATTAATATTTAGGTCATTTTCGTCCTCCCTAGGCATATTCTTTTCCAAGTAGGGTTTTTAACCAATCTTGTGCATCCAATAGTCGTGTTTGTGTCACTGGATGATCAATTAGGTCATTTTCGTCCTCCCTAGGCTTACTCTTGTCCAATTAGGGTTTTTAACCAATCTTGTGCATCCAATAACTTTGTTTGTGTCATTGAATTAACATTTAGGTCATTTTCGTCCTCCCTAGGCATATTCTTGTCCAATTAGGGTTTTTAACCAATCTTGTGCATCCAATAGGTGGGTTTGTGTCATTTAATGATCAATTAGGTCATTTTCGTCCTCCCTAGACTTATTCTTGTCCAATTAGGGATTTTAACCAATCTTGTGCATCCAATAGGTGTGTTTTTGTCATTGGATGATCAATTAGGTCATTTTCGTCCTCCCTAGGCTTATTCTTGTCCAATTAGGGTTTTTAACCAATCTTGTGCATCCAATAGGTGTGTTTGTGTCATTGGATGATCAATTAGGTCATTTTCGTCCTCCCTAGGCTTATTCTTGTCCAATTAGGGTTTTTAACCGATCTTGTACATCCAATAGGTGTGTTTGTGTCTTTGGAAGGTCAATTAGGTCATTTTCGCCCTCCGTAGGCCTATTCTTGACCAATTAGGGTTTTTAACCAATCTTGTGCATCCGATAAGTTTGTTTGTGTCATTGAATTAATATTTAGGTCATTTTCGTCCTCCCTAGGCTTATTTTTGTCCAATTAGGGTTTTTAACCAATCTTGTGCATCCAATAAGTTCATTTGTGTCATTGGATTAACATTTAGGTCATTTTCGTCCTCCCTAGGCATATTCTTGTCCTATTAGGGTTTTTAACTAATCTTGTGCATCCAATAGGTGTGTTTGTGTCATTGGATGATCAATTAGGTTATTTTCATCCTCCCTAGGCTTATTCTTGTCCAATTAGGGGTTTTAACCAATCTTTTGCATCCAGTAGGTGTGTTTGTGTCATTGGATGACCAATTAGGTCATTTTCGTCCTCCCTAGGCATATTCTTGTCCAATTAGGAGTTTTAACCAATCTTTTGCTTCCAATAGGTGTGTTTGTGTCATTGGATGACCAATTAGGTCATTTTCGTCCTCCCTAGGCATATTCTTGTCCAATTAAGGTTTTTAACCAATCTTGTGCATCCCATAGGTGTGTTTGTGGCAATGGATGATCAATTAGGTCATTTTCGTCCTCCCTAGGCTTATTCTTGTCCAATTAGGGTTCTTAACCAATCTTGTGCATCCAATAGGTGTGTTTGTGTCTTTGGATGATCAATTAGGTCATTTTCGCCCTCCGTAGGCCTATTCTTGTCCAATTAGGGTTTTTAACCAATCTTGTGCATCCGATAAGTTTGTTTGTGTCATTGAATTAATATTTAGGTCATTTTCGTCCTCCCTAGGCATATTCTTGTCCAATTAGGGTTTTTAACCAATCTTGTGCATCCAATAGGTGTGTTTGTGTCATTGGATGATCAATTAGGTCATTTTCGTCCTCCCTAGGCTTATTCTTGTCCAATTAGGGTTTTTAACCAATCTTGTGCATCCAATAAGTTGAGTTGTGTCATCGGATTAACATTTAGGTCATTTTCGTCATCCCTAGGCTTATTCTTGTCCAATTAGTGTTTTTAACCAATCTTGTGCATCCAATATGTGTGTTTGTGTCATTGGATGATCAATTAGGTCATTTTCGTCCTCCATAGGCTTATTCTTGTCCAATTAGGGATTTTAACCAATCTTGTGCATCAAATAAGTTGAGTTGTGTCATTGGATTAACATTTAGGTCATTTTTGTCCTCCCTAGGCTTATTCTTGTCCAATTAGGGTTTTTAACCAATCTTGTGCATCCAATAAGTTCATTTGTGTCATTGGATTAACATTTAGGTCATTTTCATCCTGCCTAGGCATATTCTTGTCCAATTAGGGTTTTTAACCAATCTTGTGCATCCAATAGATGTGTTTGTGTCATTGGATGATCAATTAGGTTATTTTCGTCCTCCCTAGGCTTATTCTTGTCCAATTAGGGTTTTTAACCAATCTTGTGCATCCAATAAGTTGAGTTGTGTCATTCGATTAACATTTAGGTCATTTTCGTCCTCCCTAGGCTTATTCTTGTCCAATTAGAGTTTTTAACCAATCTTGTGCATCCAATAAGTTCATTTGTGTCATTGGATTAACATTTAGGTCATTTTCGTCCTCCCTAGGCATATTCTTGTCCAATTAGGGTTTTTAACCAATCTTGTGCATCCAATAGGTGTGTTTGTGTCATTGGATGATCAATTAGGTCATTTTCGTCCTCCCTAGGCTTATTCTTGTCCAATTAGGGTTTTTAACCAATCTTGTGCATCTAATAAGTTCATTTAAGTCATTGGATTAACATTTAGGTCATTTTCGTCCTCCCTAGGCATATTCTTGTCCAATTAGGGTTTTTAACCAATCTTGTGCATCCAATAGGTGTGTTTGTGTCATTGGATGATCAATTTAGGTCATTTTCGTCCTCCCTAGGCATATTCTTGTTCAATTAGGATTTTTAACCAATCTTGTGCATCCAATAAGTTCATTTGTGTCATTGGATGATCAATTAGGTCATTTTCGTCCTCCCTAGGCATATTCTTGTCCAATTAGGGTTTTTAACCAATCTTGTGCATCCAATAGGTGTGTTTGTGTCATTGGATGATCAATTAGGTCATTTTCGTCCTCCCTAGGCTTATTCTTGTCCAATTAGGGTTTTTAACCAATCTTGTGCATCCAATAAGTTCATTTGTGTCATTGGATTAACATTTAGATCATTTTCGTCCTGCCTAGGCATATTCTTGTCCAATTAGGGTTTTTAACCAATCTTGTGCATCCAATAGGTGTGTTTGTGTCATTGGATGATCAATTAGGTTATTTTCGTCCTCCCTAGGCTTATTCTTGTCCAATTAGGGTTTTTAACCAATCTTGTGCATCCAATAGGTGTGTTTGTGTCATTGGATGACCAATTAGGTCATTTTCGTCCTCCCTAGGCATATTCTTGTCCAATTAGGGTTTTTAACCAATCTTGTGCATCCAATAGGTGTGTTTGTGTCATTGGATGATCAATTAGGTCATTTTCGTCCTCCCTAGGCTTATTCTTGTCCAATTAGGGTTTTTAACCAATCTTGTGTATCCAATAGGGGTGTTTGTGTCATTGGATGATCAATTAGGTCATTTTCGTCCTCCCTAGGCTTATTCTTGTCCAATTAGGGTTTTTAACCAATCTTGTGCATCCAATAGGTGTGTTTGTGTCATTGGATGATCAATTAGGTCATTTTCGTCCTCCCTAGGCTTATTCTTGTCCAATTAGGGTTTTTAACCAATCTTGTGCATCCAATAGGTGTGTTTGTGTCATTGGATGATCAATTAGTTCATTTTTGTCCTCCCTAGGCTTATTCTTGTCCAATTAGGGTTTCTAACCAATCTTGTGCATCCAATAGGTGTGTTTGTGTCATTGGATGATCAATTAGGTCATTTTCGTCCTCCCTAGGCTTATTCTTGTCCAATTAGGGTTTTTAACCAATCTTGTGCATCCAATAGGTGTGTTTGTGTCATTGGATGATCAATTAGGTCATTTTCGTCCTCCCTAGGCATATTCTTGTCCAAATTCGGGTTTTTAACCAATCTTGTGCATCCAATAGGTGTGTTTGGTTCATTGGATGATCAATTAGGTCATTTTCATCCTCCCTAGGCATATTCTTGTCCAATTAGGGTTTTTAACCAATCTTGTGCATCCAATAGGTGTGTTTGTGTCATTGGATGATCAATTAGGTCATTTTCGTCCTCCCTAGGCTTATTCTTGTCCAATTAGGGTTTTTAACCAATCTTGTGCATCCAATAGGTGTGTTTGTGTCATTGGATGATCAATTAGGTCATTTTCTTCCTCCCTAGGCTTATTCTTGTCCAATTAGGGTTTTTAACCAATCTTGTGCATCCAATAACTTTGTTTATGTCATTGGATGATCAATTAGGTCATTTTCGTCCTCCCTAGGCTTATTCTGGTCCAATTAGGGTTTTTAACCAATCTTGTGCATCCAAAAAGTTTCTTTATGTCATTGAATTAATATTTAGGTCATTTTCGTCCTCCCTTGGCATATTCTTGTCCAATTAGGGTTTTTAACCAATCTTGTGCATCCAATAGGTGTGTTTGTGTCATTGGATGATCAATTAGGTCATTTTCGTCCTCCCTAGGCTTATTCTTGTCCAATTAGGGTTTTTAACCAATCTTGTGCATCCAATAGGTGTGTTTGTGTCATTGGATGATCAATTAGGTCATTTTCGTCCTCCCTAGGCTTATTCTTGTCCAATTAGGGTTTTTAACCAATCTTGTGCATCCAATAGGTGTGTTTGTGTCATTGGATGATCAATTAGGTCATTTTCGTCCTTTCTATGCTTATTTTTGTCCAATTAGGGTTTTTAAGCAATCTTGTGCATCCAATAAGTTCATTTGTGTCATTGGATGATCAATTAGGTCATTTTCGTCCTCCCTAGGCATATTCTTGTCCAACTAGGGTTTCTAACCAATCTTGTGCTTCCAATAGATGTGTTTGTGTCATTGGATGATCAATTAGGTCATTTTCGTCCTCCCTAGGCTTATTCTTGTCCAATTAGGGTTTTTAACCAATCTTGTGCATCCAATAGGTGTGTTTGTGTCATTGGATGATCAATTAGGTCATTTTCGTCCTCCCTAGGCTTATTCTTGTCCAATTAGGGTTTTTAACCAATCTTGTGCATCCAATAGGTGTGTTTGTGTCATTGGATGATCAATTAGGTCATTTTCGTCCTCCCTAGGCTTATTCTTGTCCAATTAGGGTTTTTAACCAATCTTGTGCATCCAATAAGTTCATTTGTGTCATTGGATGATCAATTAGGTCATTTTCGTCCTTCCTAGGCATATTCTTGATCAACTAGGGTTTTAAACCAATCTTGTGCATCCAATAGGTGTGTTTGTGTCATTGGATGATCAATTAGGTCATTTTCGTCCTCCCTAGGCTTATTCTTGTCCAATTAGGGTTTTTAACCAATCTTGTGCATCCAATAGGTGTGTTTGTGTCATTGGATGATCAATTAGGTCATTTTCGTCCTCCCTAGGCTTATTCTTGTCCAATTAGGGTTTTTAACCAATCTTGTGCATCCAATAGGTGTGTTTGTGTCATTGGATGATCAATTAGGTCATTTTCGTCCTCCCTAGGCTTATTCTTGTCCAATTAGGGTTTTTAACCAATCTTGTGCATCCAATAGGTGTGTTTGTGTCATTGGATGATCAATTAGGTCATTTATCGTCCTCCCTAGGCTTATTCTTGTCCAATTAGGGTTTTTAACCAATCTTGTGCATCCAATAGGTTGAGTTGTGTCATTGGATTAACATTTAGGTCATTTTCGTCCTCCCTAGGCATATTCTTGTCCAATTAGGGTTTTTAACCAATCTTGTGCATCCAATAGGTGTGTTTGTGTCATTGGATGATCAATTAGGTCATTTTCGTCCTCCCTAGGCTTATTCTTGTCCAATTAGGGTTTTTAACCAATCTTGTGCATCCAATAGGTGTGTTTGTGTCATTGGATGATCAATTAGGTCATTTTCGTCCTCCCTAGGCTTATTCTTGTCCAATTAGGGTTTTTAACCATTCTTGTGCATCCAATAGGTGTGTTTGTGTCATTGGATGATCAATTAGGTCATTGTTGTCCTCCCTAGGCTTATTCTTGTCCAATTAGGGTTTTTAACCAATCTTGTGCATCCAATAGGTGTGTTTGTGTCATTGGATGATCAATTAGGTCATTTTCGTCCTCCCTAGGCTTATTCTTGTCCAATTAGGGTTTTTAACCAATCTTGTGCATCCAATAGGTGTGTTTGTGTCATTGGATGATCGATTAAGTCCTTTTCGTCCTCCCTAGGCTTATTCTTGTCCAATTAGGGTTTTTAACCAATCTTGTGCATCCAATAGGTGTGTTTGTGTCATTGGATGATCAATTAGGTCATTTTCGTCCTCCCTAGGCATATTCCTGTCCAATTAGGGTTTTTAACCAATTTTGTGCATCCAATAAGTTGAGTTGTGTCATTGGATTAACATTTAGGTCATTTTCGTCCTCCCTAGGCTTATTCTTGTCCAATTAGGGTTTTTAACCAATCTTGTGCATCCAATAAGTTCATTTGTGTCATTGAATTTACATTTAGGTCATTTTCGTCCTCCCTAGGCATATTCTTGTCCAATTAGGGTTTTTAACCAATCTTGTGCGTCCAATAGGTGTGTTTGTGGCAATCGATGATCAATTAGGTCATTTTCGTCCTCCCTAGGCTTATTCTTCTCCAATTAGGGTTTTTAACCAATCTTGTGCATCCAATAGGTGTGTTTGTGTCATTGGATGATCAATTAGGTCATTTTCGTCCTCCCTAGGCTTATTCTTGTCCAATTAGGGTTTTTAACCAATCTTGTGCATCCAATAGGTGTGTTTGTGTCATTGGATGATCAATTAGGTCATTTTCGTCCTCCCTAGGCTTATTCTTGTCCAATTAGGGTTTTTAACCAATCTTGTGCATCCAATAAGTTTGTTTGTTTCATTGAATTAATATTTAGGTCATTTTCGTCCTCCCTAGGCATATTCTTGTCCAATTAGGGTTTTTAACCAATCTTGTGCATCCAATTGGTGTGTTTGTGGCAATGGATGATCAATTAGGTCATTTTCGTCCTCCCTAGGCTTATTCTTGTCCAATTAGGGTTTTTAACCAATCTTGTGCATCCAATAGGTGTGTTTGTGTCATTGGATGATCAATTAGGTCATTTTCGTCCTCCCTAGGCTTATTCTTGTCCAATTAGGGTTTTTAACCAATCTTTTGCATCCAATAAGTTCATTTGTGTCATTGGATTAACATTTAGGTCATATTCGTCCTCCCTAGGCATATTCTTGTCCAATTAGGGTTTTTAACCAATCTTGTGCATCCAATAGGTGTCTTTGTGTCATTGGATGATCAATTAGGTCATTTTCGTCCTCCCTAGGCATATTCTTATCCAATTAGGGTTTTTAACCAATCTTGTGCATCCAATAGGTGTGTTTGTATCATTGGATGATCAATTAGGTCATTTTCGTCCTCACTAGGCTTATTCTTGTCCAATTAGGGTTTTTAACCAATCTTGTGCATCCAATAAGTTGAGTTTTGTCATTGGATTAACATTTAGGTCATTTTCTTTCTCCCTAGGCTTATTCTTGTCTAATTAGGGTTTTTAACCAATCTTGTGCATCCAATAAGTTCATTGGTGTCATTGGATTCACATTTAGGTCATATTCGTCCTCCCTAGGCATATTCTTGTCCAATTAGGGTTTTTAACCAATCTTGTGCATCCAATAGGTGTCTTTGTGTCATTGGACGATCAATTAGGCCATTTTCGTCCCCCCTAGGCTTATTCTTGTCCAATTAGGGTTTTTAACCAATCTTGTGCATCCAATAGGTGTGTTTGTGTCATTGGATGATCAATTAGGTTATTTTTGTCCTCCCTAGGCTTATTCTTGTCCAATTAGGGTTTTTAACCAATCTTGTGCATCCAATAACTTTGTTTGTGTCATTGAATGATCAATTAGGTCATTTTCCACCTCCCTAGGCATATTCTTTTCCAATTAGGGTTTTTAACCAATCTTGTGCATCCAATAGGTGTGTTTGTGTCATTGGATGATCAATTAGGTCATTTTCGTCATCCCTAGGCTTATTCTTGTCCAATTAGGGTTTTTAACCAATCTTGTGGATCCAATAAGTTCATTTGTGTCATTGGATTAACATTTAGGTCATATTCGTACTCCCTAGGCATATTCTTGTCCAATTAGGGTTTTTAACCAATCTTGTGCATCCAATAGGTGTGTTTGTGTCATTGGATGATCAATTAGGTCATTTTCGTCCTCCCTAGGCATATTCTTATCCAATTAGGGTTTTTAACCAATCTTGTGCATCCAATAGGTGTGTTTGTATCATTGGATGATCAATTAGGTCATTTTCGTCCTCGCTAGTCTTATTCTTGTCCAATTAGGGTTTTTAACCAATCTTGTGCATCCAATAAGTTGAGTTTTGTCATTGGATTAACATTTAGGTCATTTTCTTTCTCCCTAGGCTTATTCTTGTCTAATTAGGGTTTTTAACCAATCTTGTGCATCCAATAAGTTCATTTGAGTCATTGGATTGACATTTAGGTCATATTCGTCCTCCCTAGGCATATTCTTGTCCAATTAGGGTTTTTAACCAATCTTGTGCATCCAATAAGTTTGTTTGTGTCATTGAATTAATATTTAGGCCATTTTCTTCCTCCCTAGGCATATTCTTGTCCAACTAGGGTTTTTAACCAATCTTGTGCATCCAATAGGTGTGTTTGTGTCATTGGATGATCAATTAGGTCATTTTCGTCCTCCATAGGCATATTCTTGTCCAATTAGGGTTTTAAATCAATCTTGTGTATCCAATAGGTGTGTTTGTGTCATTGGATGATCAATTAGGTCATTATCGTCCACCCTACGCTTATTCTTGTCCAATTAGGGTTTTTAACCAATCTTGTGCATCCAATAAGTTTGTTTGTGTCATTGAATTAATATTTAGGTCATTTTCGTCCTCCCTAGGCTTATTCATGTCCAATTAGGGTTTTTAACCAATCTTGTGCATCCAATAGGTGTGTTTGTGTCATTGGATGATCAATTAGGTCATTGTCGTCCTCCCTAGGCTTATTCTTGTCCAATTAGGGTTTTTAACCATCTTCTGCAGCCAATAAGTTTGTTTGTGTCATTGAATTAATATTTAGGTCATTTTCGTCCTCTCTAGGCTTATTCTTGTCCAATTAGGGTTTTTAACCAATCTTGTGCATCCAATAGGTGTGTTTGTGTCATTGGATGATCAATTAGGTCATTTTCGTCCTCCCTAGGCTTATTCTTATCCAATTAGGGTTTTTAACCAATCTTCTGCTTCCAATAAGTTGAGTTGTGTCATTGGATTAACATTTAGGTCATTTTCGTCCTCCCTAGGCTTATTCTTGTCCAATTAGGGTTTTTAACCAATCTTGTGCATCCAATAGGTTTGTTTGTGTCATTGGATGATCAATTAGGTCATTTTCGTCCTCCCTAGGCATATTCTTGTCCAATTAGGGTTTTAAACCAATCTTGTGCATCCAATAGGTGTGTTTGTGTCATCGGATGATCAATTAGGTCATTTTCGTCCTCCCTAGGCTTATTCTTGACCAATTAGGGTTTTTAACCGATCATGTGCATCCAATAGGTGTGTTTGTGTCATTGGATGATCAATTAGGTCATTTTCGTCCTCCCTAGGCTTATTCTTGTCCAATTAGGGTTTTTAACCAATCTTGTGCATCCAATAAGTTGAGTTGTGTCATTGGATTAACATTTAGGTCATTTTCGTCCTCCCTAGGCTTATTCTTGTCCAATTAGGGTTTTTAACCAATCTTGTGCATCCAATAGGTGTGTTTATGTCATTGGATGATCGATTAGGTCATTTTCGTCCTCCCTAGGCATATTCTTGTCCAATTAGGGTTTTTAACCAATCTTGTGCATCCAATAGGTGTGTTTGTGTCATTGGATGATCAATTAGGTCATTTTCGTCCTCCCTAGGCTTATTCTTGTCCAATTAGGGTTTTTAACCAATCTTGTGCATCCAATAGGTGTGTTTGTGTCATTGGATGATCAATTAGGTCATTTTCGTCCTCCCTAGGCTTATTCTTGTCCAATTAGGGTTTTTAACCAATCTTGTGCATCCAATAAGTTTGTTTGTGTCATTGAATTAATATTTAGGTCATTTTCGTCCTCCCTATGCATATTCTTGTCCAGTTAGGGTTTTTAACCATTCTTGTGCATCCAATAGGTGTGTTTGTGTCATTGCATGATCAATTAGGTCATTTTCGTCCTCCCTAGGCATATTCTTGTCCAATTAGCGTTTTTTACCAATCTTGTGCATCCAATTAGTGTGTTTGTGGCAATGGACGATCAATTAGGTCATTTTCGTCCTCCCTAGGCATATTCTTGTCCAGTTAGGGTTTTTAACCAATCTTGTGCATCCAATAGGTGTGTTTGTGTCATTGCATGATCAATTAGGTCATTTTCGTCCTCCCTAGGCATATTCTTGTCCAATTAGGGTTTTTAACCAATCTTGTGCATCCAATAGGTGTGTTTGTGTCATTGGATGATCAATTAGGTCATTTTCGTCCTCCCTAGGCTTATTCTTGTCCAATTAGGGTTTTTAACCAATCTTGTGCATCCAATAAGTTGAGTTGTGTCATTGGATTATCATTTAGGTCATTTTCGTCCTCCCTAGGCTTATTCTTGTCCAATTAGGGTCTTTAACCAATCTTGTGCATCCAATAGGTGTGTTTGTGTCATTGGATAATCAATTAGGTCATTTTCGTCCTCCCTAGGCTTATTCTTGTCCAATTAGGGTTTTTAACCAATCTTGTGCATCCAATAGGTGTGTTTGTGTCATTGGATGATCAATTAGGTCATTTTCGTTCTCCCTAGGCATATTATTGTCCAATTAGGGTTTTTAACCAATCTTGTGCATCCAATAGGTGTGTTTGTGTCATTGGATGATCAATTAGGTCATTTTCGTCCTCCCTAGGCTTATTCTTGTCCAATTAGGGTTTTTAACCAATCTTGTGCATCCAATAAGTTGAGTTGTGTCATTGGATTAACATTTAGGTCATATTCGTCCTCCCTAGGCTTATTCTTGTCCATTTAGGGTTTTTAACCAATCTTGTGCATCCAATAGGTGTGTTTGTGTCATTGGATGATCAATTAGGTCATTTTCGTCCACCATAGGCTTATTCTTCTCCAATTAGGGTTTTTAACCAATCTTGTGCATCCAATAGGTGTGTTTGTGGCAATGGATGATCAATTAGGTCATTTTCGTCTTCCCTAGGCATATTCTTGTCCAATTAGCGTTTTTAACCAATCTTGTGCATCCAATAGGTGTGTTTGTGTCATTGGATGATCAATTAGGTCATTTTCGTCCTCCCTAGGCTTATTCTTGTCCAATTAGGGTTTTTAACCAATCTTGTGCATCCAATAAGTTGAGTTGTGTCATTGGATTAACATTTAGGTCATATTCGTCCTCCCTAGGCTTATTCTTGTCCATTTAGGGTTTTTAACCAATCTTGTGCATCCAATAGGTGTGTTTGTGTCATTGGATGATCAATTAGGTTATTTTCGTCCTCCCTAGGCTTATTCTTGTCCAATTAGGGTTTTTAACCAATCTTGTGCATCCAATAGGTGTGTTTGTGTCATTGGATGATCAATTATGTCATTTTCGTCCTCCCTAGGCTTATTCTTGTCCAATTAGGGTTTTTAACCAATCTTGTGCATCTAATAAGTTCATTAGTGTCATTGGATGATCAATTAGGTCATTTTCGTCCTCCCTAGGCATGTTCTTGTCCAACTAGGGTTTTTAACCAATCTTGTGCATCCAATAGGTGTGTTTGTGTCATTGGATGATCAATTAGGTCATTTTCGTCCTCCCTAGGCTTATTCTTGTCCAATTAGGGTTTTTAACCAATCTTGTGCATCCAATAAGTTTATTTGTTTCATTGGATTAACATTTAGGTCAATTTCGTTCTCCCTAGGCTTATTCTTGTCCAATTAGGGTTTTTAACCAATCTTGTGCATCCAATAAGTTCATTTGTGTTATTGGATTAACATTTAGGTCATATTCGTCCTCCCTAGGCATATTCTTGTCCAATTAGGGTTTTTAACCAATCTTGTGCATCAAATAACTTTGTTTGTGTCATTGAATTAATATTTAGGTCATTTTCGTCCTCCCTAGGCATATTCTTGTCCAATTAGGGTTTTTAACCATTCTTGTGCATCCAATAGGTGTGTTTGTGTCATTGGATGATCAATTAGGTCATTTTCGTCCTCCCTAGGCTTATTCTTGTCCAATTAGGGTTTTTAACCAATCTTGTGCATCCAATAAGTTCATTTGTGTCATTGGATTAACATTTAGGTCATATCAGTCCTCCCTAGGCATATTCTTGTCCAATTAGGGTTTTTAACCAATCTTGTGCATCCAATAGGTGTGTTTGTGTCATTGAATTAATATTTAGGTCATTTTCGTCCTCCCTAGGCATATTCTTGTCCAATTAGGGTTTTTAACCAATCTTGTGCATCCAATAGGTGTGCTTGTGTCATTGGATGATCAATTAGGTCATTTTCGTCCTTCCTAGGCTTATTCTTGTCCAATTAGGGTTTTTAACCAATCTTGTTCATCCAATAACTTTGTTTGTGTCATTGAATTAATATTTAGGTCATTTTCGTCCTCCCTAGGCATATTCTTGTCCAATTAGGGTTTTTAACCAATCTTGTGCATCCAATAGGTGTGTTTGTGTCATTGGATGATCAATTAGGTCATTTTCGTCCTCCCTAGGCTTATTCTTGTCCAATTAGGGTTTTTAACCAATCTTGTGCATCCAATAAGTTCATTTGTGTCATTGGATTAACATTTAGGTCATATCAGTCCTCCCTAGGCATATTCTTGTCCAATTAGGGTTTTTAACCAATCTTGTGCATCCAATAAGTTCATTTGTGTTATTGGATTAACATTTAGGTCATATTCGTCCTCCCGAGGCATATTCTTGTCCAATTAGGGTTTTTAACCAATCTTGTGCATCCAATAGGTGTGTTTGTGTCATTGGATGATCAATTAGGTCATTTTCGTCCTCCCTAGGCTTATTCTTGTCCAATTAGGGTTTTTAACCAATCTTGTGCATCCAATAAGTTCATTTGTGTCATTGGATTAACATTTAGGTCATATCAGTCCTCCCTAGGCATATTCTTGTCCAATTAGGGTTTTTAACCAATCTTATGCATCCAATAAGCTCATTTGTGTTATTGGATTAACATTTAGGTCATATTCGTCATCCCTAGGCATATTCTTGTCCAATTAGGGTTTTTAACAAATCTTGTGCATCCAATAACTTTGTTTGTGTCATTGAATTAATATTTAGGTCATTTTCGTCCTCCCTAGGCATATTCTTGTCCAATTAGGGTTTTTAACCATTCTTGTGCATCCAATAGGTGTGTTTGTGTCATTGGATGATCAATTAGGTCATTTTCGTCCTCCGTAGGCTTATTCTTGTCCAATTAGGGTTTTTAACTAATCTTGTGCATCCAATAAGTTCATTTGTGTCATTGGATTAACATTTAGGTCATATCCGTCCTCCCTAGGCATATTCTTGTCCAATTAGGGTTTTTAACCAATTTTGTGCATCCAATAAGTTCATTTGTGTTATTGGATTAACATTTAGGTCATATTCGTCCTCCCTAGGCATATTCTTGTCCAATTAGGGTTTTTAACCAATCTTGTGCATCCAATAGGTGTGTTTGTGTCATTGGATGATCAATTAGGTCATTTTTGTCCTCCCTAGGCATATTCTTGTCCAATTAGGGTTTTTAACCAATCTTGTGCTTCCAATAGGTGTGTTTGTGTCATTGGATGATCAATTAGGTCATTTTGGTCCTCCCTTGGCTTATTCTTGTCCAATTAGGGTTTTAAACCAATCTTGTGCATCGAATAGGTGTGTTTGTGTCATTGGATGATCAATTAGGTCATTTTCGTCCTCCCTAGGCTTATTCTTGTCCAATTAGGGTTTTTAACCAATCTTGTGCATCCAATAAGTTTGTTTGTGTCATTGAATTAATATTTAGGTCATTTTCGTCCTCCCTAGGCATATTCTTGTCCAATTAGGGTTTTTAACCAATCTTGTGCATCCAATAGGTGTGTTTGTGTCATTGGATGATCAATTAGGTCATTTTCGTCCTCCCTAGGCTTATTCTTGTCCAATTAGGGTTTTTAACCAATCTTGTGCATCCAATAAGTTGAGTTGTGTCATTGGATTAACATTTAGGTCATTTTCGTTCTCCCTAGGATTATTCTTGTCCAATTTGGGTTTTTAACAAATCTTGTGCATCCAATAAGTTCATTTGAGTTATTGGATTAACATTTAGGTCATATTCGTCCTCCCTAGGCATATTCTTGTCAAATTAGGGTTTTTAACCAATCTTGTGCATCCAATAGGTGTGTTTGTGTCATTGGATGATCAATTAGGTCATTTTCGTCCTCCCTAGGCATATTCTTGTCAAGTTAGGGTTTTTAACCAATCTTGTGCATCCAATAGGTGTGTTTGTGTCATTGGATGATCAATTAGGTCATTTTCGTCCTCCCTAGGCATATTCTTGTCCAATTAGGGTTTTTAACCAATCTTGTGCATCCAATAGGTGTGTTTGTGTCATTGGATGATCAATTAGGTCATTTTCGTCCTCCCTAGGCTTATTCTTGTCCAATTAAGCTTTTTAACCAATCTTGTGCATCCAATAGGTGTGTTTGTGTCATTGGATGATCAATTAGGTCATTTTCGTCCTCCCTAGGCATATTCTTATCCAATTAGGGTTTTTAACCAATCTTGTGCATCCAATAGGTGTGTTTGTGTCATTGGATGATCAATTAGGTCATTTTCGTCCTCCTTAGGCTTATTCTTGTCCAATTAGGGTTTTTAACCAATCTTGTGCATCCAATAGATGTGTTTGTGTCATTGGATGATCAATCAGGTCATTTTCGTCCTCCCTAGGCTTATTCTTGTCCAATTAGGGTTTTTAACCAATCTTGTTCATCCAATAACTTTGATTGTGTCATTGAATTAATATTTAGGTCATTTTCATCCTCCCTAGGAATATTCTTGTCCAATTAGGGTTTTTAACCAATCTTGTGCATCCAATAGGTGTGTTTGTGTCATTGGATGATCAATTAGGTCATTTTCGTCCTCCCTAGGCTTATTCTTGTCCAATTAGGGTTTTTAATCAATCTTGTGCATCCAATAAGTTCATTTGTGTCGTTGGATTAACATTAAGGTCATTTTCATCCTCCCTAGGCATATTCTTGTCCAATTAGGGTTTTTGACCAATCTTGTGCTTCCAATAGGTGTGTTTGTGTCATTGGATGATCAATTAGGTCATTTTCGTCCTCCCTAGGCTTATTCTTGTCGAATTAGGGTTTTTAATCAATCTTGTGCATCCAATAACTTTGTTTGTGTCATTGAATTAATATTTAGGTCATTTTCGTCCACCCTAGGCATGTTCTTGTCCAACTAGGGTTTTTAACCAATCTTGTGCATCCAATAGGTGTGTTTGTGTCATTGGATGATCAATTAGGTCATTTTCGTCCTCCCTAGGCTTATTCTTGTCCAATTAGGGTTTTTAACCAATCTTGTGCATCCAATAAGTTGAGTTGTGTCATTGGATTAACATTTAGGTCATTTTTGTTCTCCCTAACCATATTCTTATCCAATTAGGGTTTTTAACCAATCTTGTGCATCCAATAGGTGTGTTTTTGTCATTGAATGATCAATTAGGTCATTTTCGTCCTCCCTAGGCTTATTCTTGTCCAATTAGGGTTTTTAACCAATCTTGTGCATCCAATAGGTGTGTTTGTGTCATTGGATGATCAATTAGGTCATTTTCGTCCTCCCTAGGCTTATTATTGTCCAATTAGGGTTTTTTACCAATCTTGTGCATCCAATAAGTTCATTTGTGTCTTTGGATGATCAATTAGGTCATTTTCGTCCTCCCTAGGCATATTCTTGTCCATCTTGGGTTTTAAACCAATCTTGTGCATCCAATAGGTGTGTTGGTGTCATTAGATGATCAATTAGGTCATTTTTGTCCTCCCTAGGCTTATTCTTGTCCAATTAGGGTTTTTAACCAATCTTGTGCATCTAATAGGTGTGTTTGTGTCATTGGATGATCAATTAGGTCATTTTCGTCCTCCCTAGGCTTATTCTTGTCCAATTAGGGTTTTTAACCAATCTTGTGCATTCAATAGGTGTGTTTGTGTCATTGGATGATCAATTAGATCATTTTCGTCCTCCCTAGACTTATTCTTGTCAAATTAGGGTATTTAACCAATCTTGTGCATCCAATAACTTTGTTTGTGTCATTGAATTAATATTTAGGTCATTTTCGTCCTCCCTAGGCATATTCTTGTCCAATTAGGGTTTTTAACCAATCTTGTGCATCCAATAGGTGTGTTTGTGTCATTGGATGATCAATTAGGTCATTTTCGTCCTCCCTAGGCTTATTCTTGTCCAATTAGGGTTTTTAACCAATCTTGTGCATCCAATAAGTTGAGTTGTGTCATTGGATTAACATTTAGGTCATTTTCGTTCTCCCTAGGATTATTCTTGTCCAATTTGGGTTTTTAACAAATCTTGTGCATCCAATAAGTTCATTTGAGTTATTGGATTAACATTTAGGTCATATTCGTCCTCCCTAGGCATATTCTTGTCAAATTAGGGTTTTTAACCAATCTTGTGCATCCAATAGGTGTGTTTGTGTCATTGGATGATCAATTAGGTCATTTTCGTCCTCCCTAGGCATATTCTTGTCAAGTTAGGGTTTTTAACCAATCTTGTGCATCCAATAGGTGTGTTTGTGTCATTGGATGATCAATTAGGTCATTTTCGTCCTCCCTAGGCATATTCTTGTCCAATTAGGGTTTTTAACCAATCTTGTGCATCCAATAGGTGTGTTTGTGTCATTGGATGATCAATTAGGTCATTTTCGTCCTCCCTAGGCTTATTCTTGTCCAATTAGGGTTTTTAACCAATCTTGTGCATCCAATAAGTTGAGTTGTGTCATTGGATTAACATTTAGCTCATTTTCGTCATCCCTAGGTTTATTCTTGTCCAATTAGGGTTTTTAATCAATCTTGTGTATCCAATAGCTGTGTTTGTGGCAATGGATGATCAATTAGGTCATTTTCGTCCTCCCTAGGCTTATTCTTGTCCAATTTTGGTTTTTAACCAATCTTGTGCATCCAATAGGTGTGTTTGTGTCATTGGATGATTAATTAGGTCATTTTCGTCCTCCCTAGGCATATTCTTGTCCAATTAGGGTTTTTAACCAATCTTGTGCATCCAATAGGTGTGTTGTGTCATTGGATTAACATTTAGGTCATTTTCGTCATCCCTAGGATTATTCTTGTCTAATTAGGGTTTTTAACAAATCTTGTTCATCCAATAAGGTCATTTGTGTCATTGGATGATCAATTAGGTCATTTTCGTCCTCCCTAGGCATATTCTTGTCCAATTAGGGTTTTTAACCAATCTTGTGCATCCAATAGGTGTGTTTGTGTCATTGGATGATCAATTAGGTCATTTTCGTCCTCCCTAGGCTTATTCTTGTCCAATTAGGGTTTTTAACCAATCTTGTGCATCCAATAAGTTCATTTGTGTCATTGGATTAACATTTAGATCATTTTCGTCCTGCCTAGGCATATTCTTGTCCAATTAGGGTTTTTAACCAATCTTGTGCATCCAATAGGTGTGTTTGTGTCATTGGATGATCAATTAGGTTATTTTCGTCCTCCCTAGGCTTATTCTTGTCCAATTAGGGTTTTTAACCAATCTTGTGCATCCAATAGGTGTGTTTGTGTCATTGGATGACCAATTAGGTCATTTTCGTCCTCCCTAGGCATATTCTTGTCCAATTAGGGTTTTTAACCAATCTTGTGCATCCAATAGGTGTGTTTGTGTCATTGGATGATCAATTAGGTCATTTTCGTCCTCCCTAGGCTTATTCTTGTCCAATTAGGGTTTTTAACCAATCTTGTGCATTGAATTACTTTGTTTGTGTCATTGAATTAATATTTAGGTCATTTTCGTCCTCCCTAGGCATATTCTTGTCCAATTAGGGTTTTTAACCAATCTTGTGTATCCAATAGGTGTGTTTGTGTCATTGGATGATCAATTAGGTCATTTTCGTCCTCCCTAGGCTTATTCTTGTCCAATTAGGGTTTTTAACCAATCTTGTGCATCCAATAAGTTCATTTGTGTCATTGGATTAACATTTAGGTCATATCCGTCCTCCCTAGGCATATTCTTGTCCAATTAGGGTTTTTAACCAATCTTGTGCATCCAATAGGTGTGTTTGTGTCAGTGGATGATCAATTATGTCATTTTCGTTCTTCCTACGCTTATTCTTGTCCAATTAGGGTTTTTAACCAATCTTGTGCATCCAATAACTTTGTTTGTGTCATTGAATTAATATTTAGGTCATTTTCGTCCTCCCTAGGCATATTCTTGTCCAATTAGGGTTTTTAACCAATCTTGGTCATCCAATAGGTGTGTTTGTGTCATTGGATGATCAATTAGGTCGTTTTCCCCCTCCCAAGGCTTATTCTTGTCTAATTACGGTTTTTAACCAATCTTGTGCATCCAGTAAGTTCATTTGTGTCATTGGATTAACATTTAGGTCATTTTCGTCCTCCCTAGGCATATTCTTGTCCAATTAGGGTTTTCAACCAATCTTGTGCTTCCAATAGGTGTGTTTGTGTCATTGGATGATCAATTAGGTCATTTTCGTCCTCCCAATGCTTATTCTTGTCCAATTAGGGTTTTTAACCAATCTTGTGCATCCAACAAGTTTGTTTATGTCATTGAATTAATATTAAGGTCATTTTCGTCCTCCCTAGGCATATTCTTGTCCAATTAGGGTTTTTAACCAATCTTGTGCATCCAATAGGTGTGTTTGTGTCATTGGATGATCAATTAGGTCATTTTCGTCCTCCCTAGGCATATTCTTGTTTAATTAGGGTTTTTAACCAATCTTGTGCATCCAATAGGTATGTTTGTGTCATTGGATGATCAATTAGGTCATTTTCATCGTCTCTAGGCTTATTCTTGTCCAATTAGGGTTTTTAACCAATCTTGTGCATCCAATAAGTTGAGTTGTGTCATTGAATTAACTTTTAGGTCATTTTCGTCCTCCCTAGGCTTATTCTCGACCAATCAGGGTTTTTAACCCATCTTGTGCATCCAATAAGTTCATTTGTGTTGAATTAATATTTAGGTCATTTTCGTCCTCCCTAGGCATATTCTTGTCCAATTAGGGTTTTTAACCAATCTTGTGCATCCAATAGGTGTGTTTGTGTCATTGGATGATCAATTAGGTCATTTTCGTCCTCCCTAGGCATATTCTTGTTTAATTAGGGTTTTTAACCAATCTTGTGCATCCAATAGGTATGTTTGTGTCATTGGATGATCAATTAGGTCATTTTCGTCCTCCCTAGGTATATTCTTGTCCAATTAGGGTTTTTAACCAATCTTGTGCATCCAATAAGTTTGTTTGCATTGAATTAATATTTAGGTCATTTTCGTCCTCCTTAGGCATATTCTGTTCCAAATAGGGTTTTTAACCAATGTTGTGCATCCAATAAGTTCGTTTTTGTCATTGAATTAACATTTAGGTCATATTCGTCCTCCCTAGGTATATTCTTGTCCAATTAGGGTTTTTAACCAATCTTGTGCATCCAATAGGTGTGTTTGTGTCATTGGATGATCAATTATGTCATTGTCATCCTCCCTAGGCCTATTCTTGTCCAATTAGGGTTTTTAACCAATCTTGTGCATCCAATAGGTGTGTTTGTGTCATTGGATGATCAATTAGGTCATTTTCGTCCTCCCTAGGCATATTCTTGTTTAATTAGGGTCTTTAACCAATCTTGTGCATCCAATAGGTATGTTTGTGTCATTGGATGATCAATTAGGTCATTTTCATCGACCCTAGGCTTATTCTTGTCCAATTAGGGTTTTTAACCAATCTTGTGCATCCAATAAGTTGAGTTGTGTCATTGGGTTAACATTTAGGTCTTTTTCGTCCTCCCTAGGCTTATTCTCGACCAATTAGGGTTTTTAACCCATCTTGTGCATCCAATAAGTTCATTTGTGTTGAATTAATATTTAGGTCATTTTCGTCCTCCCTAGGCATATTCTTGTCCAATTAGGGTTTTTAATCAATCTTGTGCATCCAATAGGTGTGTTTGTGTCATTGGATGATCAATTAGGTCATTGTCGTCCTCCCTAGGCTTATTCTTGTCCAATTAGGGTTTTTAACCATCTTCTGCATCCAATAAGTTTGTTTGTGTCATTGAATTAATATTTAGGTCATTTTCGTC
>JBBPBR010001778.1:255822-289348 GCA_037974775.1 Cicer pinnatifidum
CAATTAGGGTTTTTAACCAATCTTGTGCATCCAATAAGTTGAGTTGTGTCATTGGGTTAACATTTAGGTCTTTTTCGTCCTCCCTAGGCTTATTCTCGACCAATTAGGGTTTTTAACCCATCTTGTGCATCCAATAAGTTCATTTGTGTTGAATTAATATTTAGGTCATTTTCGTCCTCCCTAGGCATATTCTTGTCCAATTAGGGTTTTTAATCAATCTTGTGCATCCAATAGGTGTGTTTGTGTCATTGGATGATCAATTAGGTCATTGTCGTCCTCCCTAGGCTTATTCTTGTCCAATTAGGGTTTTTAACCATCTTCTGCATCCAATAAGTTTGTTTGTGTCATTGAATTAATATTTAGGTCATTTTCGTCTTCCCTAGGCTTATTCTTGTCCAATTAGGGTTTTTGACCAATCTTGTGCATCCAATAGGTGTGTTTGTGTCATTGGATGATCAATTAGGTCATTTTCGTCCTCCCTAGGCATATTCTTGTTTAATTAGGGTTTTTAACCAATCTTGTGCATCCAATAGGTATGTTTGTGTCATTGGATGATCAATTAGGTCATTTTCGTCCTCCCTAGGCTTATTCTTACCCAATTAGGGTTTTTAACCAATCTTGTGCATCCAATAAGTTGAGTTGTGTCATTGGATTAACATTTAGGTCATTTTCGTCCTTCCTAGGTTTATTCTTGTCCAATTAGGGTTTTTAACCAATCTTGTGCATCCAATAAGTTTGTTTGTGTCATTGGATGATCAATTAGGTCATTTTCGTCCTCCCTAGGCTTATTTTTGTCCAATTAGGGTTTTTAACCAATCTTGTGCATCCAATAAGTTTGTTTATGTCATTGAATTAATATTTAGGTCATTTTCGTCCTCCCTAGGCATATTCTTGTCCAATTAGGGTTTTTAACCAATCTTGTACATCCAATAGGTGTGTTTGTGTCATTGGATGATCAATTAGGTCATTTTCGTCCTCCCTAGGCTTGTTCTTGTCCATTTAGGGTTTTTAACCAATCTTGTGCATCCAATAGGTGTGTTTGTGTCATTGGATGATCAATTAGGTCATTTTCGTCCTTCCTAGGCATATTCTTGTCCAATTAGGGTTTTTAACCAATCTTGTGCATCCAATAGATGTCTTTGTGTCATTGGATGATCAATTAGGTCATTTTCGTCCTTCCTAGGCTTATTCTTGTCCAATTAGGGTTTTTAACCAATCTTGTGCAACCAATAAGTTTGTTTGTGTCATTGAATTAATATTTAGGTCATTTTCGTCCTCCCTAGGCATATTCTTGTCCAGTTAGGGTTTTTAACCAATCTTGTGCATCCAATAGGTGTGTTTGTGTCATTGGATGATCAATTAGGTCATTTTCGTCCTCCCTAGGCTTATTCTTGTCCAATTAGGGTTTTTAACCAATCTTGTGCATCCAATAACTTTGTCTGTGTCATTGAATTAATATTTAGGTCATTTTCCTCCTCCCTAGGCATATTCTTGTCCAGTTAGGGTTTTTAACCAATCTTGTGCATCCAATAGGTGTGTTTGTGTCATTGGATGATCAATTAGGTCATTTTCGTCCTCCCTAGGCTTATTCTTGTCCAATTAGGGTTTTTAACCAATCTTGTGCATCCAATAAGTTCATTTGTTTTATTGGATTAACATTTAGGTCATATTCGTCCTCCCTAGGCATATTCTTGTCCAATTAGGGTTTTTAACCAATCTTGTGCATCCAATAGGTGTGTTTGTGTCATTGGATGATCAATTAGGTCATTTTCGTCCTTCCTAAGCATATTCTTGTCCAATTAGGGTTTTTAACCAATCTTGTGCATCCAATAGGTGTGTTTGCGTCATTGGATGATCAATTAGGTCATTTTCGTCCTCCCTAGGCTTATTCTTGTCCAATTAGGGTTTTTAACCAATCTTGTGCATCCAATAAGTTGAGTTGTGTCATTGGATTAATATTTAGGTCATTTTCGTCCTCCCTAGGCATATTCTTGTCCAATTAGGGTTTTTAACCAATCTTGTGCATACAATTGGTGTGTTTGTGTCATTGGATGATCAATTAGGTCATTTTCGTCGTCCCTAGGCTTATTCTTGTCCAATTAATGTTTTTAACCAATCTTGTGCATCCGATAAGTTTGTTTGTGTCATTGAATTAATATTTAGGTCATTTTCGTCCTCCCTAGGCATATTCTTGTCCAATTAGGGTTTTTAACCAATCTTGTGCATCCAATAGGTGTGTTTATGTCATTGGATGATCAATTAGGTCATTTTCGTAATCCCTAGGCTTATTCTTGTCCAATTAGGATTTTTAACCAATCTTGTGCATCCAATAAGTTGAGTTGTGTCATTGGATTAACATTTAGGTCATTTTCGTCCTCCCTAGGCTTATTCTTGTCCAATTAGGGTTTTTAACCAATCTTGTGCATCCAATAGGTGTGTTTGTGTCATTGGATGATCAATTAGGTCATTTTCGTCCTCCATAGGCTTATTCTTGTCCAATTAGGGTTTTTAACCAATCTTGTGCATCCAATAAGTTGAGTTGTGTCATCGGATTAACATTTAGGTCATTTCCATCCTCCCTATGCTTATTCTTATCCAATTAGGGTTTTTAACCAATCTTGTGCATCCAATAAGTTCATTTGTGTCATTGGATTAACATTTAGGTCATTTTCGTCCTCCCTAGGCATATTCTTGTCCAATTAGGGTTTTTAACCAATCTTGTGCATCCAATAGGTGTGTTTGTGTCATTGGATGATCAATTAGGTCATTTTCGTCCTCCCTAGGCATATTCTTGTCCAATTAGGGTTTTTAACGAATCTTGCGCATCCAATTGGTGTGTTTGTGTCATTGGATGATCAATTAGGTCATTTTCGTCCTCCCTAGGCTTATTCTTGTCCAATTAGGGTTTTTAACCAATCTTGTGCATCCAATAAGTTGAGTTGTGTCATTGGATTAACATTTAGGTCATTTTCGTCCTCCCTAGGCTTATTCTTGTCCAATTAGGGTTTTTAACCAATCCTGTGCATCCAATAGGTGTGTTGGTGTCATTGGATGATCAATTAGGTCATTTTCGTCCTCCCTAGGCTTATTCTTGCCCAATTAGGGTTTTTAACCAATCTTGTGCATCCAATAAGTTGAGTTGTGTCATTGGATTAACATTTAGGTCATTTTCGTCCTCCCTAGGTTTATTCTTGTCCAATTAGGGTTTTTAACCAATCTTGTGCATCCAATAAGTTTGTTTGTGTCATTGGATGATCAATTAGGTCATTTTCGTCCTCCCTAGGCTTATTTTTGTCCAATTAGGGTTTTTAACCAATCTTGTGCATCCAATAAGTTTGTTTATGTCATTGAATTAATATTTAGGTCATTTTCGTCCTCCCTAGGCATATTCTTGTCCAATTAGGGTTTTTAACCAATCTTGTGCATCCAATAGGTGTGTTTGTGTCATTGGATAATCAATTAGGTCATTTTTGTCCACCCTAGGCATATTCTTGTCCAATTAGGGTTTTTAACCAATCTTGTGCATCCAATAGGTGTGTTTGTGGCAATGGATGATCAATTAGGTCATTTTCGTCCTCCCTAGGCTTATTCTTGTCCAATTAGGGTTTTTAGTCAATCTTGTGCATCCAATAGGTGTGTTTGTGTCATTGGATGATCAATTAGGTCATTTTCGTCCTCCCTAGGCTTATTCTTGTCCAATTAGGGTTTTTAACCAATCTTGTGCATCCAATAAGTTGAGTTGTGTCATTGGATTAACATTTAGGTCATTTTCGTCCTCCCTAGGCTTATTCTTGTCCAATTAGGGTTTTTAACCTATCTTGTGCATCCAATAAGTTCATTTGTGTCATTGGATTAACATTAAGGTCATTTTCGTCCTCCCTAGGCATATTCTTGTCCAATTAGGGTTTTTAACCAATCTTGTGCATCCAATAGGTGTGTTTGTGTCATTGGATGATCAATTAGGTCATTTTTGTCCTCCCTAGGCATATTCTTGTCCAATTAGGGTTTTTAACCAATCTTGTGCTTCCAATAGGTGTGTTTGTGTCATTGGATGATCAATTAGGTCATTTTGGTCCTCCCTTGGCTTATTCTTGTCCAATTAGGGTTTTAAACCAATCTTGTGCATCGAATAGGTGTGTTTGTGTCATTGGATGATCAATTAGGTCATTTTCGTCCTCCCTAGGCTTATTCTTGTCCAATTAGGGTTTTTAACCAATCTTGTGCATCCAATAAGTTTGTTTGTGTCATTGAATTAATATTTAGGTCATTTTCGTCCTCCCTAGGCATATTCTTGTCCAATTAGGGTTTTTAACCAATCTTGTGCATCCAATAGGTGTGTTTGTGTCATTGGATGATCAATTAGGTCATTTTCGTCCTTCGTAGGCGTATTCTTGTCCAATTAGGGTTTTTAACCAATCTTGTGCATCCAATAAGTTGAGTGGTGTCATTGGATTAACATTTAGGTCATTTTCGTCATCCCTAGGCTTATTCTTGTCCAATTAGGGTTTTTAACCAATCTTGTGCATCCAATAGGTGTGTTTGTGTCATTGGATGATCAATTAGGTCATTTTCGTCATCCCTAGGCTTATTCTTGTCCAATTAGGGTTTTTAACCAATATTGTGCATCCAATAAGTTGAGTTGTGTCATTGGATTAACATTTAGGTCATTTTCGTCCTCCCTAGGCATATTATTATCCAATTAGGGTTTTTAACCAATCTTGTGCATATCATAGGTGTGTTTGTGTCATTGGATGATCAATTAGGTCATTTTCGTCCTCCCTAGGCTTATTCTTGTCCAATTAGGGTTTTTAACCAATCTTGTGCATCCAATAAGTTTGTTTGTGTCATTGAATTAATATTTAGGTCATTTTCGTCCTCCCTAGGCATATTCTTGTCCAATTAGGGTTTTTAACCAATCTTGTGCATCCAATAGGTGTGTTTGTGTCATTGGATGATCAATTAGGTCATTTTCGTCCACCCTAGGCTTATTCTTGTCCAATTAGGGTTTTTAACCAATCTTGTGCATCCAATAAGTTCATTTGGGTCATTGGATTAACATTTAGGTCATTTTCGTCCTCCCTAGGCATATTCTTTTCCAATTAGGGTTTTTAACCAATCTTGTGCATCCAATAGGTGTGTTTGTGTCATTGGATGATCAATTTAGGTCATTTTCGTTCTCCCTAGGCATATTCTTGTCCAATTAGGGTTTTTAACCAATCTTGTGCATCCAATAGGTGTGTTTGTGTCATTGGATGATCAATTAGGTCATTTTCGTCCACCCTAGGCTTATTCTTGTCCAATTAGGGTTTTTAACCAATCTTGTGCATCCAATAAGTTCATTTGTGTCATTGGATTAACATTTAGGTCTTTTTTGTCCTCCCTAGGCATATTCTTGTCCAATTAGGGTTTTTAACCAATCTTGTACATCCAATAGGTGTGTTTGTGTCATTGGATGATCAATTAGGTCATTTTCGTCCTCCCTAGGCTTGTTCTTGTCCATTTAGGGTTTTTAACCAATCTTGTGCATCCAATAGGTGTGTTTGTGTCATTGGATGATCAATTAGGTCATTTTCGTCCTTCCTAGGCATATTCTTGTCCAATTAGGGTTTTTAACCAATCTTGTGCATCCAATAGATGTGTTTGTGTCATTGGATGAATAATTAGGTCATTTTCGTCCTTCCTAGGCTTATTCTTGTCCAATTAGGGTTTTTAACCAATCTTGTGCAACCAATAAGTTTGTTTGTGTCATTGAATTAATATTTAGGTCATTTTCGTCCTCCCTAGGCATATTCTTGTCCAGTTAGGGTTTTTAACCAATCTTGTGCATCCAATAGGTGTGTTTGTGTCATTGGATGATCAATTAGGTCATTTTCGTCCTCCTTAGGCTTATTCTTGTCCAATTAGGGTTTTTAACCAATCTTGAGCATCCAATAAGTTGAGTTGTGTCATTAGATTAACATTTAGGTCATTTTCGTCCTCCCTAGGCTTATTCTTGTCCAATTAGGGTTTTTAACCAATCTTGTGCATCCAATAAGATCATTTGTGTCATTGGATTAACATTTAGGTCATTTTCGTCCTTCCTAGGCATATTCTTGTCCAATTAGGGTTTTTAACCAGTCTTGTGCATCCAATAGGTGTGTTTGTGTCATTGGATGAACAATTAGGTCATTTTCGTCCTTCCAAGGCTTATTTTTGTCCAATTAGGGTTTTTAACCAATCTTGTGCATCCAATTAGTTCATTTGTGTCATTGGATTAACATTTAGGTCATTTTCGTGCTCCCTAGGCATATTCTAGTCCAATTAGGGTTTTTAACCACTCTTGTGCATCCAATAGGTGTGTTTGTGTCATTGGATGATCAATTAGGTCATTTTCGTCCTCCCTAGGCTTATTCTTGTCCAATTAGGGTTTTTAACCAATCTTGTGCATCCAATAACTTTGTTTGTGTCATTGAATTAGTATTTAAGTCATTTTCGTCCTCCCTATGCATATTCTTGTCCAATTAGGGTTTTTAACCAATCTTGTGCATCCAATAGGTGTGTTTGTGTCATTGGATGGTCAATTAGGTCATTTTCGTCCACCCTAGGCTTATTCTTGTCCAATTAGGGTTTTTAACCAATCTTGTGCATCCAATAAGTTCATTTGTGTCATTGGATTAACATTTAGGTCTTTTTTGTCCTCCCTAGGCATATTCTTGTCCAATTAGGGTTTTTAACCAATCTTGTACATCCAATAGGTGTGTTTGTGTCATTGGATGATCAATTAGGTCATTTTCGTCCTCCCTAGGCTTGTTCTTGTCCATTTAGGGTTTTTAACCAATCTTGTGCATCCAATAGGTGTGTTTGTGTCATTGGATGATCAATTAGGTCATTTTCGTCCTTCCTAGGCATATTCTTGTCCAATTAGGGTTTTTAACCAATCTTGTGCATCCAATAGATGTGTTTGTGTCATTGGATGAATAATTAGGTCATTTTCGTCCTTCCTAGGCTTATTCTTGTCCAATTAGGGTTTTTAACCAATCTTGTGCAACCAATAAGTTTGTTTGTGTCATTGAATTAATATTTAGGTCATTTTCGTCCTCCCTAGGCATATTCTTGTCCAGTTAGGGTTTTTAACCAATCTTGTGCATCCAATAGGTGTGTTTGTGTCATTGGATGATCAATTAGGTCATTTTCGTCCTCCTTAGGCTTATTCTTGTCCAATTAGGGTTTTTAACCAATCTTGAGCATCCAATAAGTTGAGTTGTGTCATTAGATTAACATTTAGGTCATTTTCGTCCTCCCTAGGCTTATTCTTGTCCAATTAGGGTTTTTAACCAATCTTGTGCATCCAATAAGATCATTTGTGTCATTGGATTAACATTTAGGTCATTTTCGTCCTTCCTAGGCATATTCTTGTCCAATTAGGGTTTTTAACCAGTCTTGTGCATCCAATAGGTGTGTTTGTGTCATTGGATGAACAATTAGGTCATTTTCGTCCTTCCAAGGCTTATTTTTGTCCAATTAGGGTTTTTAACCAATCTTGTGCATCCAATTAGTTCATTTGTGTCATTGGATTAACATTTAGGTCATTTTCGTGCTCCCTAGGCATATTCTTGTCCAATTAGGGTTTTTAACCAATCTTGTGCATCCTATAGGCGTGTTTGTGTCATTGGATGATCAATTTAGGTCATTTTCGTTCTCCCTAGGCATATTCTTGTCCAATTAGGGTTTTTAACCAATCTTGTGCATCCAATAGGTGTGTTTGTGTCATTGTATGATCAATTAGGTCATTTTCGTCCTCCCAAGGCTTATTCTTGTCGAATTAGGGTTTTTAACCAATCTTGTGCATCCAATAGGTGTGTTTGTGTCATTGGATGATCAATTAGGTCATTTTCGTCCTCCCTAGTCTTATTCTTGTCCAATTAAGGTTTTTAACCAATCTTGTGCATCCAATAGGTGTGTTTGTGTCATTGGATGATCAATTAGGTCATTTTCGTCCTCCCTAGGCTTATTCTTGTCCAATTAGGGTTTTTAACCAATCTTGTGCATCCAATAAGTTGAGTTGTGTCATTGGAAGATCAATTAGCTCATTTTCGTCCTCCCTAGGCATATTCTTGTCCAATTAGGGTTTTTAACCAATCTTGTGCATCCAATAGGTGTGTTTGTGTCATTGGATGATCAATTAGGTCATTTTCGTCCTCTCTAGGCTTATTCTTGTCCAATTAGAGTTTTTAACCAATCTTGTGCATCCAATAGGTGTGTTTGTGTCATTGGATGATCAATTAGGTCATTTTCGTCCTCCCTAGGCTTATTCTTGTCCAATTAGGGTTTTTAACCAATCTTGTGCATCCAATAAGTTCATTAGTGTCATTGGATGATCAATTAGGTCATTTTCGTCCTCCCTAGGCTTATTCTAGTCCAATTAGGGTTTTTAACTAATCTTGTGCATCCAATAGGTGTGTTTGTGTCATTGGATGATCAATTAGGTCATTTTCGTTCACCTAGGCTTATTCTTCTCCAATTAGGGTTTTTAACCAATCTTGTGCATCCAATAGGTGTGTTTGTGTCATTGGATGATCAATTAGGTCATTTTCGTCCTCCCTAGGCTTATTGTTGTCCAAAATAGGTTTTTTAACCAATCTTGTGCATCCAATAGGTGTGTTTGTGTCATTGGATAATCAATTAGGTCATTTTCGTCCTCCCTAGGCTTATTCTTGTCCAATTAGGGTTTTTAACCAATCTTGTGCATCCAATAACTTTGTTTGTGTCATTAAATTAATATTTAGGTTATTTTCGTCCTCCCTAGGCATATTCTTGTCCAATTAGGGTTTTTAACCAATCTTGTGCATCCAATAAGTTTGTTTGTGTCATTGGATGATCAATTAGGTCATTTTCGTCCTCCCTAGGCTTATTTTTGTCCAATTAGGGTTTTTAACCAATCTTGTGCATCCAATAAGTTTGTTTATGTCATTGAATTAATATTTAGGTCATTTTCGTCCTCCCTAGGCATATTCTTGTCCAATTAGGGTTTTTAACCAATCTTGTGCATCCAATAGGTGTGTTTGTGTCATTGGATGATCAATTAGGTCATTTTCGTCCTCCCTAGGCTTATTCTTGTCCAATTAGGGTTTTTAACCAATCTTGTGCATCCAATAAGTTTGTTTGTTTCATTGGACTAATATTTAGGTCATTTTCGTCCTCCCTAGGCATATTCTTGTCCAATTAGGGTTTTTAACCAATATTGTGCATCCAATAGGTGTGTTTGTGTCATTGGATGATCAATTAGGTCATTTTCGTCCTCCCTAGGCATATTCTTGTCCAATTAGGGTTTTTAACCAATCTTGTGCTTCCAATAGGTGTGTTTGTGTCATTAGATGATCAATTAGGTCATTTTCGTCCTCCCTAGGCTTATTCTTGTCCAATTAGGGTTTTTAACCAATCTTGTGCATCCAATAAGTTGAGTTGTGTCATTGGATTAACATTTAGGTCATTTTCGTCCTCCCTAGGCTTATTCTTGTCCAATTAGGGTTTTTAACCAATCTTGTGCATCCAATAAGTTGAGTTGTGTCATTGGATTAACATTTAGGTCATTTTCGTCCTCCCTAGGCTTAGTCTTGTCCAATAAGGGTTTTTAACCAATCTTGTGCATCCAATAGGTGTGTTTGTGTCATCGGATGATCAATTAGGTCATTTTCGTCCTCCCTAGGCTTATTCTTGTCCAATTAGGATTTTTAACCAATCTTGAGCATCCAATAAGTTTGTTTGTTTCATTGAATTAATATTTAGGTCATTTTCGTCCTCCCTAGGCATATTCTTGTCCAATTAGGGTTTTTAACCAATGTTGTGCATCCAATAGGTGTGTTTGTGTCATTGGATGATCAATTAGGTCATTTTCGTCCTCCCTAGGCTTATTCTTGTCCAATTAGGGTTTTTAACCAATCTTGTGCATCCAATAAGTTGAGTTGTGTCATTGGATTAACATTTAGGTCATTTTCGTCCTCCCTAGGCATATGCTTGTCCAATTAGGGTTTTTAACCAATCTTGTGCATCCAATAGGTGTGTTTGTGTCATTGGATGATCAATTAGGTCATTTTCCTCCTCCCTAGGCTTATTCTTGTCCAATAAGGGTTTTTAACCAATCTTGTGCATCCAAAAAGTTCATTTTTGTCATTTGATTAACATTTAAGTCATTTTCGTCCTCCCTAGGCATATTCTTGTCCAATTATGGTTTTTAACCAATCTTGTGCATCCAATAGGTGTGTTTGTGTGATTGGATGATCAATTAGGTAATTTTCGTCCTCCCTAGGCTTATTCTTGTCCAATTAGGGTTTTTAACCAATCTTGTGCATCCAATAGGTGTGTTTGTGTCATTGGATGATCAATTAGGTCATTTTCGTCCTCCGTAGGCATATTCTTGTCCAATTAGGGTTTTTAACGAATCTTGTGCATCCAATAGGTGTGTTTGTGTCATTGGATGATCAATTAGGTCATTTTCGTCCTCCCTAGGCTTATTCTTGTCCAATTAGGGTTTTTAACCAATCTTGTGCATCCAATAAGTTGAGTTGTGTCATTGGATTAACATTTAGGTCATTTTCGTCCTCCCTAGGCTTATTCTTGTCCAATTAGGGTTTTTAACCAATCTTGTGCATCCAATAAGTTGAGTTGTGTCATTGGATTAACATTTAGTTCATTTTCGTCCTCCCTAGGCTTATTCTTGTCCAATTAGGGTTTTTAACCAATCTTGTGCATCCAATAGGTGTGTTTGTGTCATTGGATGATCAATTAGGTCATTTTCGTCCTCCCTAGGCTTATTCTTGTCCAATTAGGGTTTTTAATTAATCTTGTGCATCCAATAGGTGTGTTTGTGTCATTGGATGATCAATTAGGTCATTTTCGTCCTCCTTAGGCTTATTCTTGTCCAATTAGGGTTTTTAACCAATCTTGTGCATCCAATAGGTGTGTTTGTGTCATTGGATGATTAATTAGGTCATTTTCGTCCTCCCTAGGCATATTCTTGTCCAATTAGGGTTTTTAACCAATCTTGTGCATCCAATAAGTTGAGTTGTGTCATTGGATTAACATTGAGGTCATTTTCGTTCTCCCTAGGCTTATTCTTGTCCAATTACGGTTTTTAACCAATCTTGTGCATCCAATAGGTGTGTTTGTGTCATTGGATTATCAATTAGGTCATTTTCGTCCTCCCTAGGCATATTCTTGTCCAGTTAGGGTTTTTAACCAATCTTGTGCATCCAATAGGTGTGTTTGTGTCATTGGATGATCAATTAGGTCATTTTCGTCCTCCCTAGGCTTATTCTTGTCCAATTAGGGTTTTTAACCAATCTTGTGCATCCAATAAGTTGAGTTGTGTCATTGGATTACATTTAGGTCATTTTCATTCTCCCTAGGCTTATTCTTGTCCAATTAGGGTTTTTAACCAATCTTGTGCATCCAATAGGTGTGTTTGTGTCATTGGATGATCAATTAGGTCATTTTCGTCCTCCCTAGGCTTATTCTTGTCCAATTAGGGTTTTTAACCAATCTTGTGCATCCAATAAGTTTGTTTGTGTCATTGAATTAATATTTAGGTCATTTTCGTCCTCCCTATGCATATTCTTGTTCAATTAGGGTTTTTAACCAATCTTGTGCATCCAATAGGTGTGTTTGTGTCATTGGATGATCAATTAGGTCATTTTCGTCCTCCCTAGGCTTATTCTTGTCCAATTAGGGTTTTTAACCAATCTTGTGCATCCAATAAGTTGAATTGTGTCATTGGATTAACATTTAGGTCATTTTCGTCATCCCTAGGCTTATTCTTGTCCAATTAGGGTTTTTAACCAATCTTGTGCATCCAATAGGTGTGTTTGTGTCATTGGATGATCAATTAGGTCATTTTCGTCATCCCTAGGCTTATTCTTGTCCAATTAGGGTTTTTAACCAATATTGTGCATCCAATAAGTTGAGTTGTGTCATTGGATTAACATTTAGGTCATTTTCGTCCTCCCTAGGCATATTATTATCCAATTAGGGTTTTTAACCAATCTTGTGCATATCATAGGTGTGTTTGTGTCATTGGATGATCAATTAGGTCATTTTCGTCCTCCCTAGGCTTATTCTTGTCCAATTAGGGTTTTTAACCAATCTTGTGCATCCAATAAGTTTGTTTGTGTCATTGAATTAATATTTAGGTCATTTTCGTCCTCCCTAGGCATATTCTTGTCCAATTAGGGTTTTTAACCAATCTTGTGCATCCAATAGGTGTGTTTGTGTCATTGGATGATCAATTAGGTCATTTTCGTCCACCCTAGGCTTATTCTTGTCCAATTAGGGTTTTTAACCAATCTTGTGCATCCAATAAGTTCATTTGGGTCATTGGATTAACATTTAGGTCATTTTCGTCCTCCCTAGGCATATTCTTTTCCAATTAGGGTTTTTAACCAATCTTGTGCATCCAATAGGTGTGTTTGTGTCATTGGATGATCAATTTAGGTCATTTTCGTTCTCCCTAGGCATATTCTTGTCCAATTAGGGTTTTTAACCAATCTTGTGCATCCAATAGGTGTGTTTGTGTCATTGGATGATCAATTAGGTCATTTTCGTCCACCCTAGGCTTATTCTTGTCCAATTAGGGTTTTTAACCAATCTTGTGCATCCAATAAGTTCATTTGTGTCATTGGATTAACATTTAGGTCTTTTTTGTCCTCCCTAGGCATATTCTTGTCCAATTAGGGTTTTTAACCAATCTTGTACATCCAATAGGTGTGTTTGTGTCATTGGATGATCAATTAGGTCATTTTCGTCCTCCCTAGGCTTGTTCTTGTCCATTTAGGGTTTTTAACCAATCTTGTGCATCCAATAGGTGTGTTTGTGTCATTGGATGATCAATTAGGTCATTTTCGTCCTTCCTAGGCATATTCTTGTCCAATTAGGGTTTTTAACCAATCTTGTGCATCCAATAGATGTGTTTGTGTCATTGGATGATCAATTAGGTCATTTTCGTCCTTCCTAGGCTTATTCTTGTCCAATTAGGGTTTTTAACCAATCTTGTGCAACCAATAAGTTTGTTTGTGTCATTGAATTAATATTTAGGTCATTTTCGTCCTCCCTAGGCATATTCTTGTCCAGTTAGGGTTTTTAACCAATCTTGTGCATCCAATAGGTGTGTTTGTGTCATTGGATGATCAATTAGGTCATTTTCGTCCTCCCTAGGCTTATTCTTGTCCAATTAGGGTTTTTAACCAATCTTGAGCATCCAATAAGTTGAGTTGTGTCATTAGATTACCATTTAGGTCATTTTCGTCCTCCGTAGGCTTATTCTTGTCCAATTAGGGTTTTTAACCAATCTTGTGCATCCAATAAGATCATTTGTGTCATTGGATTAACATTTAGGTCATTTTCGTCCTTCCTAGGCATATTCTTGTCCAATTAGGGTTTTTAACCAGTCTTGTGCATCCAATAGGTGTGTTTGTGTCATTGGATGAACAATTAGGTCATTTTCGTCCTTCCAAGGCTTATTTTTGTCCAATTAGGGTTTTTAACCAATCTTGTGCATCCAATTAGTTCATTTGTGTCATTGGATTAACATTTAGGTCATTTTCGTGCTCCCTAGGCATATTCTTGTCCAATTAGGGTTTTTAACCACTCTTGTGCATCCAATAGGTGTGTTTGTGTCATTGGATGATCAATTAGGTCATTTTCATCCTCCATAGGCTTATTCTTGTCCAATTAGGATTTTTAATCAATCTTGTGTATCCAATAAGTTCATTTGTGTCGTTGGATGATCAATTAGGTCATTTCGTCCTCCATAGGCATATTCTTCTGCAACTAGGGTTTTTAACCAATCTTGTGCATCCAATAGGTGTGTTTGTGTCATTGGATGATCAATTAGGTCATTTTCGTCCTCCCTAGGCTTATTCTTACCCAATTAGGGTTTTTAACCAATCTTGTGCATCCAATAAGTTGAGTTGTGTCATTGGATTAACATTTAGGTCATTTTCGTCCTTCCTTGGTTTATTCTTGTCCAATTAGGGTTTTTAACCAATCTTGTGCATCCAATAAGTTTGTTTGTGTCATTGGATGATCAATTAGGTCATTTTCGTCCTCCCTAGGCTTATTTTTGTCCAATTAGGGTTTTTAACCAATCTTGTGCATCCAATAAGTTTGTTTATGTCATTGAATTAATATTTAGGTCATTTTCGTCCTCCCTAGGCATATTCTTGTCCAATTAGGGTTTTTAACCAATCTTGTACATCCAATAGGTGTGTTTGTGTCATTGGATGATCAATTAGGTCATTTTCGTCCTCCCTAGGCTTGTTCTTGTCCATTTAGGGTTTTTAACCAATCTTGTGCATCCAATAAGATCATTTGTGTCATTGGATTAACATTTAGGTCATTTTCGTCCTTCCTAGGCATATTCTTGTCCAATTAGGGTTTTTAACCAGTCTTGTGCATCCAATAGGTGTGTTTGTGTCATTGGATGAACAATTAGGTCATTTTCGTCCTTCCAAGGCTTATTTTTGTCCAATTAGGGTTTTTAACCAATCTTGTGCATCCAATTAGTTCATTTGTGTCATTGGATTAACATTTAGGTCATTTTCGTGCTCCCTAGGCATATTCTTGTCCAATTAGGGTTTTTAACCACTCTTGTGCATCCAATAGGTGTGTTTGTGTCATTGGATGATCAATTAGGTCATTTTCGTCCTCCCTAGGCTTATTCTTGTCCAATTAGGGTTTTTAACCGATCTTGTGCATCCAATAGGTGTGTTTGTGTCATTGGATGATCAATTAGATCTTTTTCGTCCTCCCTAGGCATATTCTTGACCAATTAGGGTTTTTAACCAATCTTGTGCATCCAATAGGTGTGTTTGTGTCATTGGATGATCAATTAGGTCATTTTCGTCCTCCCTAGGCTTATTCTTGTCCAATTAGGGTTTTTAACCAATCTTGTGCATCCAATAAGTTCATTTGTGTCATTGAATTAACATTTAGGTAATTTTCGTCCTCCCTAGGCATATTCTTGTTTAATTAGGGTTTTTAACCAATCTTGTGCATCCAATAGGTGTGTTTGTGTCATTGGATGATCAATTAGGTCATTTTCGTCCTCCCTAGGCTTATTCTTGTCCAATTAGGGTTTTTAACCAATCTTGTGCATCCAATAAGTTGAGTTGTGTCATTGGATTAACATTTAGGTCATTTTCGTTCTCCCTAGGCATATTCTTGTCCAATTAGGGTTTTTAACCCATCTTGTGCATCGAATAAGTTCATTTGTGTTATTGGATTAACATTTAGGTCATATTCGTCCTCCCTAGGCATATTGTTGTCCAATTAGGGTTTTTAACCAATCTTGTGCATCCAATAGGTGTGTTTGTGTCATTGGATGATCAATTAGGTCATTTTCGTCCTCCCTAGGCTTATTCTTGTCCAATTAGGGTTTTTAACCAATCTTGTGCATCCAATAACTTTGTTTGTGTCATTGAATTAATATTTAGGTCATTTTCGTCCTCCCTAGGCATATTCTTGTCCAATTAGGGTTTTTAATCAATCTTGTGCACCCAATAGGTGTGTTTGTGTCATTGGATGATCAATTTGGTCATTTTCGTCCTCCATAGGCTTATTCTTGTCCAATTAGGGTTTTTAACCAATCTTGTGCATCCAATATGTGTGTTTTTGTCATTGGATAATAAATTAGGTCATTTTCTTCCTCCCCAGGCTTATTCTTGTCCAATTAGGGTTTTCAACCAATCTTGTGCATCCAATAGAAGTGTTTGTGTCATTGGATGATCAATTAGGTCATTTTCGTCCTCTCTAGGCTTATTCTTGTCCAATTAGTGTTTTTAACCAATCTTGTGCATCCAATAGGTGTGTTTGTGTCATTGGATGATCAATTAGGTCATTTTCGTCCTCCCTAGGCATATTCTTGTCCAGTTAGGGTTTTTAACCAATCTTGTGCATCCAATAGGTGTGTTTGTGTCATTGGATGATCAATTAGGTCATTTTCGTCCTCCCTAGGCTTATTCTTGTCCAATTAGGGTTTTTAACCAATCTTGTGCATCCAATAAGTTCATTAGTGTCATTGGATGATCAATTAGGTCATTTCCGTCCTCCCTAGGCTTATTCTTGTCCAATTATGGTTTTTAACCAATCTTGTGCATCCAATAGGTGTGTTTGTGTCATTGGAAGATCAATTAGGTCATTTTCGTCCTCCCTATGCATATTCTTGTCCAATTAGGGTTTTTAACCAATCTTGTGCATCCAATAGGTGTGTTTGTGTCATTGGATGATCAATTAGGTCATTTTCGTCCTCCCTAGGCTTATTCTTCTCCAATTAGGGTTTTTAACCAATCTTATGCATCCAATAACTTTGTTTGTGTCATTGAATTAATATTTAGGTCATTTTCCTCCTCCCTAGGCATATTATTGTCCAATTAGGGTTTTTAACCAATCTTGTGCATCCAATAGGTGTGTTTGTGTCATTGGATGATCAATTAGGTCATTTTCGTCCTCCCTAGGCTTATTCTTGTCCAATTAGGGTTTTTAACCAATCTTGTGCATCCAATAAGTTAGTTTGTGTCATTGGATTAACATTTAGGTCATTTTCGTCCTCCCTAGGCATATTCTTGTCCAATTAGGGTTTTTAACCAATCTTGTGCATCCAATAGGTGTGTTTGTGTCATTGGATGATCAATTAGGTCATTTTCGTCCTCCCTAGGCTTATTCTTGTCCAATTAGGGTTTTTAACCAATCTTGTGCATCCAATAAGTTTGTTTGTGTCATTAAATTAATATTTAGGTCATTATCGTCCTCCCTAGGCATATTCATGTCCAATTAGGGTTTTTAACCAATCTTGTGCATCCAATAGGTGTGTTTGTGTCATTGGATGATCAATTAGGTCATTTTCGTCCTCCCTAGGCATATTCTTGTCCAATTAGGGTTTTTAACCAATCTTGTGCATCCTATAGGTGTGTTTGTGGCATTGGATGATCAATTAGGTCATTTTCGTCCTCCCTAGGCATATTCTTGTCCAATTAGGGTTTTTAACCAATCTTGTGCATCCAATAGGTGTGTTTGTGTCATTGGATGATCAATTAGGTCATTTTCGTCCTCCCTAGGCTTATTCTTGTCCAATTAGGGTTTTTAACCAATCTTGTGCATCCAATAACTTTGTTTGTGTCATTGAATTAATATTTAGGAAATTTTCCTCCTCCCTAGGCATATTCTTGTCCAATTAGGGTTTTTAACCAATCTTGTGCATCCAATAGGTGTGTTTGTGTCATTGGATGATCAATTAGGTCATTTTCGTCCTCCCTAGGCTTATTCTTGTCCAATTAGGGTTTTTAACCAATCTTGTGCATCTAATAGGTGTGTTTGTGTCATTAGATGATCAATTAGGTCATTTTCGTCCTCCCTAGGCTTATTCTTGTCCAATTAGGGTTTTTAACCAATCTTGTGTATCCGATAAGTTTGTTTGTGTCATTGAATTAATATTTAGGTCATTCTCGTCCTCCCTAGGCATATTCTTGTCCAATTAGGGTTTTTAACCAATCTTGTGCATCCAATAGGTGTGGTTGTGTCATTGGATGATCAAATAGGTCATTTACGTCCTCCCTAGGCATATTCTTGTCCAATTAGGGTTTTTAACCAATCTTGTGCATCCAATAGGTGTGTTTGTGTCATTGGATGATCAATTAGGTCATTTTCGTCCTCCCTAGGCTTATTCTTGTCCAATTAGGGTTTTTAACCAATCTTGTGCATCTAATAGGTGTGTTTGTGTCATTGGATGATCAATTAGGTCATTTTCGTCGTCCCTAGGCTTATTCTTGTCCAATTAAGGTTTTTAACCAATCTTGTGCATCCGATAAGTTTGTTTGTGTCATTGAATTAATATTTAGGTCATTTTCATCCTCCCTAGCCATACTCTTGTCCAATTAGGGTTTTTAACCAATCTTGTGCATCCAATAGGTGTGTTTGTGTCATTGGATGATCAATTAGGTCATTTTCGTCCTCCCTAGGCTTATTCTTGTCCAATTAGGGTTTTTAACCAATCTTGTGCATCCAATAAGTTGAGTTGTGTCATTGGATTAACATTTAGGTCATTTTCGTCCTCCCTAGGCTTATTCTTGTGCAATTAGGGTTTTTAACCAATCTTACGCATCCAATACGTTCATTTGTGTCATTGGATGATCAATTAGGTCATTTTCGTCCTCCATAGGCTTATTCTTGTCCAATTAGGATTTTTAACCAATGTTGTGCATCCAATAAGTTGAGTTGTGTCATTGGATTAACATTTAGGTCATTTTCATCCTCCCTAGGCTTATTCTTATCCAATTAGGGTTTTTAACCAATCTTGTGCATCCAATAGGTGTGTTTGTGTCATTGGATGATCAATTAGGTCATTTTCGTCCTCCCTAGGCTTATTCTTGTCCAATTAGGGTTTTTAACCAATCTTGTGCATCCAATAAGTTGAGTTGTGTCATTGGATTAACATTTAGGTCATTTTCGTCCTCCCTAGGCTTATTCTGGTCCAATTAAGGTTTTTAACCAATCTTGTGCATCCAATAGGTGTGTTTGTGTCATTGGATGATCAATTAGGTCATTTTCGTCCTCCCTATGCATATTCTTGTCCAATTAGGGTTTTTAACCAATCTTGTGCATCCAATAGGTGTGTTTGTGTCATTGGATGATCAATTAGGTCATTTTCGTCCACCCTAGGCTTATTCTTGTCCAATTAGGGTTTTTAACCAATCTTGTGCATCCAATAAGTTCATTTGTGTCATTGGATTAACATTTAGGTCTTTTTTGTCCTCCCTAGGCATATTCTTGTCCAATTAGGGTTTTTAACCAATCTTGTACATCCAATAGGTGTGTTTGTGTCATTGGATGATCAATTAGGTCATTTTCGTCCTCCCTAGGCTTGTTCTTGTCCATTTAGGGTTTTTAACCAATCTTGTGCATCCAATAGGTGTGTTTGTGTCATTGGATGATCAATTAGGTCATTTTCGTCCTTCCTAGGCATATTCTTGTCCAATTAGGGTTTTTAACCAATCTTGTGCATCCAATAGATGTGTTTGTGTCATTGGATGATCAATTAGGTCATTTTCGTCCTTCCTAGGCTTATTCTTGTCCAATTAGGGTTTTTAACCAATCTTGTGCAACCAATAAGTTTGTTTGTGTCATTGAATTAATATTTAGGTCATTTTCGTCCTCCCTAGGCATATTCTTGTCCAGTTAGGGTTTTTAACCAATCTTGTGCATCCAATAGGTGTGTTTGTGTCATTGGATGATCAATTAGGTCATTTTCGTCCTCCCTAGGCTTATTCTTGTCCAATTAGGGTTTTTAACCAATCTTGAGCATCCAATAAGTTGAGTTGTGTCATTAGATTAACATTTAGGTCATTTTCGTCCTCCCTAGGCTTATTCTTGTCCAATTAGGGTTTTTAACCAATCTTGTGCATCCAATAAGATCATTTGTGTCATTGGATTAACATTTATGTCATTTTCGTCCTTCCTAGGCATATTCTTGTCCAATTAGGGTTTTTAACCAGTCTTGTGCATCCAATAGGTGTGTTTGTGTCATTGGATGAACAATTAGGTCATTTTCGTCCTTCCAAGGCTTATTTTTGTCCAATTAGGGTTTTTAACCAATCTTGTGCATCCAATTAGTTCATTTGTGTCATTGGATTAACATTTAGGTCATTTTCGTGCTCCCTAGGCATATTCTTGTCGAATTAGGGTTTTTAACCACTCTTGTGCATCCAATAGGTGTGTTTGTGTCATTGGATGATCAATTAGGTCATTTTCGTCCTCCCTAGGCTTATTCTTGTCCAATTAGGGTTTTTAACCAATCTTGTGCATCCAATAACTTTGTTTGTGTCATTGAATTAGTATTTAAGTCATTTTCGTCCCCCCTATGCATATTCTTGTCCAATTAGGGTTTTTAACCAATCTTGTGCATCCAATAGGTGTGTTTGTGTCATTGGATGATCAATTAGGTCATTTTCGTCCACCCTAGGCTTATTCTTGTCCAATTAGGGTTTTTAACCAATCTTGTGCATCCAATAAGTTCATTTGTGTCATTGGATTAACATTTAGGTCTTTTTTGTCCTCCCTAGGCATATTCTTGTCCAATTAGGGTTTTTAACCAATCTTGTGCATCCAATAGGCGTGTTTGTGTCATTGGATGATCAATTTAGGTCATTTTCGTTCTCCCTAGGCATATTCTTGTCCAATTAGGGTTTTTAACCAATCTTGTGCATCCAATAGGTGTGTTTGTGTCATTGTATGATCAATTAGGTCATTTTCGTCCTCCCAAGGCTTATTCTTGTCGAATTAGGGTTTTTAACCAATCTTGTGCATCCAATAGGTGTGTTTGTGTCATTGGATGATCAATTAGGTCATTTTCGTCCTCCCTAGTCTTATTCTTGTCCAATTAAGGTTTTTAACCAATCTTGTGCATCCAATAGGTGTGTTTGTGTCATTGGATGATCAATTAGGTCATTTTCGTCCTCCCTAGGCTTATTCTTGTCCAATTAGGGTTTTTAACCAATCTTGTCCATCCAATAATTTCATTTGTGTCATTGGATGATCAATTAGGTCATTTTCGTCCTCCCTAGGCATATTCTTGTCCAATTAGGGTTTTTAACCAATCTTGTGCATCCAATAGGTGTGTTTGTGTCATTGGATGATCAATTAGGTCATTTTCGTCCTCCCTAGGCTTATTCTTGTCCAATTAGGGTTTTTAACCAATCTTGTGCATCCAATAAGTTTGTTTGTGTCATTGAATTAATATTTAGGTCATTTTCGTCCTCCCTAGTTATATTCTTGTCCAATTAGGGTTTTTAACCAATCTTGTGCATCCAATAAGTTCATTTGTGTCATTGGATTAACATTTAGGTCATTTTCGTCCTCCCTAGGCATATTCTTGTCCAATTAGGGTTTTTAACCAATCTTGTGCATCCAATAGGTGTGTTTGTGTCATTGGATGATCAATTAGGCAATTTTCGTCCTCCCTAGGCTTATTCTTGTCCAATTAGGGTTTTTAACCAATCTTGTGCATCCAATAGGTGTGTTTGTGTCATTGGATGATCAATTAGGTCATTTTCGTCCTCCCTAGGCTTATTCTTGTCCAATTAGGGTTTTTAACCAATCTTGTGCATCCAATAGGTTTGTTTGTGTCATAGAATTAATATTTAGGTCATTTTCGTCCTCCCTAGGCTTATTCTTGTCTAATTAGGGTTTTTAACCAATCTTGTGCATCCAATAACTTTGATTGTGTCATTGAATTAATATTTAGGTCATTTTCGTCCTCCCTAGGCATATTCTTGTCCAATTAGGGTTTTTAACCAATCTTGTGCATCCAATAGGTGTGTTTGTGTCATTGGATTATCAATTAGGTCCTTTTCGTCCTCCCTAAGCTTATTCTTGTCCAAATAGGGTGTTTAACCAGTCTTGTGCATCCAATAAGTTCATTTGTGTCATTGGATGATCAATTAGGTCATTTTTGTCCTCCCTAGGCATATTCTTGTCCAACTAGGGTTTTAAACCAATCTTATGCATCCAATAGGTGTGTTTGTGTCATTGGATGATCAATTAGGTCATTTTCGTCCTCCCTAGGCTTATTCTTGTCCAATTAGGGTTTTTAACCAATCTTGTGCATCCAATAGGTGTGTTTGTGTCATTGGATGATCAATTAGGTCATTTTCGTCCTCCCTAGGCTTATTCTTGTCCAATTAGGGTTTTTAACCAATCTTGTGCATCCAATAAGTTTGTTTGTGTCATTGAATTAATATTTAGGTCATTTTCGTCCTCCCTAGGGATATTCTTGTCCAATTAGGGTTTTTAACCAATCTTGTGCATCCAATAGGTGTGTTTGTGTCATTGGATGATCAATTAGGTCATTTTCGTCCTCCCTAGGCTTATTCTTATCCAATTAGGGTTTTTAACCAATCTTGTGCTTCCAATAAGTGGAGTTGTGTCATTTGATTAACATTTAGGTCATTTTCGTCCTCCCTAGGCTTATTCTTATCCAATTAGGGTTTTTAACTAATCTTGTGCATCCAATAAGTTCATTAGTGTCATTCGAAGATCAATTAGGTCATTTTCGTCCTCCCTAGGCATATTCTTGTCCAATTAGGGTTTTTAACCAATCTTGTGCATCCAATAGGTGTGTTTGTGTCATTGGATGATCAATTAGGTCATTTTCGTCCTCCCTAGGCTTATTCTTGTCCAATTAGGGTTTTTAACCAATCTTGTGCATCCAATAAGTTTGTTTGTGTCATTGAATTAATATTTAGGTCATTTTCATCCTCCCTAGGCATATTCTTGTCCAATTAGGGTTTTTAACCAATCTAGTGCATCCAATAGGTGTGTTTGTTTCATTGAATTAATATTTAGGTCATTTTCATCCTCCCTAGGCATATTCTTGTCCAAATAGGGTTTTTAACCAATCTAGTGCATCCAATAGGTGTGTTTGTGTCATTGGATGATCAATTAGGTCATTTTCGTCCTCCCTAGGCTTATTCTTGTCCAATTAGGGTTTTTAACCAATCTTGTGCATCCAATAACTTTGTTTGTGTCATTGAATGATCAATTAGGTCATTTTCGTCCTCCCTAGGCTTATTCTTGTCCAATTAGGGTTTTTAACCAATCTTGTGCATCCAATAAGTTCATTTGTGTCATTGGATGATCAATTAGGTCATTTTCGTCCTCCCTAGGCATATTCTTGTCCAACTAGGGTTTTAAACCAATCTTGTACATCCAATAGGTGTGTTTGTGTCATTGGATGATCAATTAGGTCATTTTCGTCCTCCCTAGGCTTATTCTTGTCCAATTAGGGTTTTAAACCAATCTTGTGCATCCAATAGGTGTGTTTGTGTCATTGGATGATCAATTAGGTCATTTTCGTCCTCCCTAGGCTTATTCTTGTCCAATTAGGGTTTTTAACCAATCTTGTGCATCCAATAGGTGTGTTTGTGTCATTGGATGATCAATTAGGTCATTTTCGTCCTCCCTAGGCTTATTCTTGTCCAATATGGGTTTTTAACCAATCTTGTGCATCCAATAGGTGTGTTTGTGTCATTGGATGATCAATTAGGTCATTTTCGTCCTCCCTAGGCTTATTCTTGTCCAATTAGGGTTTTTAACCAATCTTGTGCATCCAATAAGTTGAGTTGTGTCATTGGATTAACATTTAGGTCATTTTCGTCCTCCCTAGGCTTATTCTTGTCCAATTAAGGTTTTTAACAAATCTTGTGCATCCAATAAGTTCATTTGTGTCATTGGATTAACATTTAGGTCATTTTCGTCCTCCCTAGGCATATTCTTGTCCAATTAGAGTTTTAGACCAATCTTGTGCATCCAATAGGTGTGTTTGTGTCATTGGATGATCAATTAGGTCATCTTCGTCCTCCCTAGGCTTATTCTTGCCCAATTAGGGTTTTTAACCAATCTTGTGCATCCAATAAGTTGAGTTGTGTCATTGGATTATCATTTAGGTCATTTTCGTCCTCCCTAGGCTTATTCTTGTCCAATTAGGGTTTTTAACCAATCTTGTGCATCCAATAACTTTGTTTGTGTCCTTGAATTAATATTTAGGTCATTTTCGTCCTCCCTAGGCATATTCTTGTCCAATTAGGGTTTTTACACCAATCTTGGGCTTCCAATAGGTGTGTTTGTGTCATTGGATGATCAATTAGGTCATTTTCGTCCTCCCTAGGCTTATTCTTGTCCAATTAGGGTTTTTAACCAATCTTGTGCATCCAATAGGTGTGTTTGTGTCATTGGATGATCAATTAGGTCATTTTCGTCCTCCCTAGGCTTATTCTTGTCCAATTAGGGTTTTTAACCAATCTTGTGCATCCAATAAGTTTGTTTGTGTCATTGAATTATATTTAGGACATTTTCGTCCTCCCTAGGCATATTCTTTTCCAATTAGGGTTTTTAACCAATCTTGTGCATCCAATAGGTGTGTTTGCGGCAATGGATGATCAATTAAGTCATTTTCGTCCTCCCTAGGCTTATTCTTGTCCAATTAGGGTTTTTAACCAATCTTGTGCATCCAATAGGTGTGTTTGTGTCATTGGATGATCAATTAGGTCATTTTCGTCCTCCCTAGGCTTATTCTTGTCCAATTAGGGTTTTTAACCAATCTTGTGCATCCAATAAGTTTGTTTGTGTCATTGGATGATCAATTAGGTCATTTTCTTCCTCCCTAGGCATATTCTTGTCCAATTAGGATTTTTAACCAATCTTGTGCATCCAATAGGTGTGTTTGTGTCATTGGATGATCAATTAGGTCATTTTCGTCATCCCTAGGCTTATTCTTGTCCAATTAGGGTTTTTAACCAATCTTGTGCATCCAATAACTTTGTTTGTGTCATTGAATTAATATTTAGGTCATTTTCGTCCTCCTTAAGCATATTCTTGCCCAATTAGGGTTTTTAACCAATTTTTTGCATCCAATAGGTGTGTTTGTGTCATTGGATGATCAATTAGGTCATTTTCTTTCTCCCTAGGCTTATTCTTGTCCAATTAGGGTTTTTAACCAATCTTGTGCATCCAATAAGTTCATTTGTGTCATTGGATTAACATTTAGGTCATTTTCGTCCTCCCTAGGCATATTCTTGTCCAATTAGGGTTTTTAACCAATCTTGTGCTTCCAATAGGTGTGTTTGTGTAATTGGATGATCAATTAGGTCATTTTCGTCCTCCCTAGGCTTATTCTTGTCCAATTAGGGTTTTTAACCAATCTTGTGCATCCAATAGGTGTGTTTGTGTCATTGGATGATCAATTAGGTCATTTTCGTCCTCCCTAGGCTTATTCTTGTCCAATTAGGGTTTTTAACCAATCTTGAGCATCCAATAAGTTCATTTGTGTCATTGGATGATCAATTACGTCATTTTCGTCCTCCCTTGGCATATTCTTCTCCAACTAGGGTTTTAAACCAATCTTGTGCATCCAATAGGTGTGTTTGTGTCATTGGATGATCAATTAGGTCATTTTCGTCCTCCCTAGGCTTATTCTTGTCCAATTAGGGTTTTTAACCAATCTTGTGCATCCAATAGGTGTGTTTGTGTCATTGGATGATCAATTAGGTCATTTTCGTCCTCCCTAGGCTTATTCTTGTCCAATTAGGGTTTTTAACCAATCTTGTGCATCCAATAAGTTTGTTTGTGTCATTGAATTAATATTTAGGTCATTTTCGTCCTCCCTAGGCTTCATCTTGTCCAATTAGGGTTTTTAACCAATCTTTTGCATCCAATAGGTGTGTTTGTGTCATTGGATGATCAATTAGGTCATTTTCGTCCTCCCTAGGCTTATTCTTGTCCAATTAGGGTTTTTAACCAATCTTGTGCATCCAATAACTTTGTTTGTGTCATTGAATTAATATTTAGGTCATTTTCGTCCTCCTAGGCATATTCTTCTCTAATTACGGTTTTTAACCAATCTTGTGCATCCAATAGGTGTGTTTGTGTCATTGGATGATCAATTAGGTCATTTTCGTGCTCCCTAGGCTTATTCTTGTCCAATTAGGGTTTTTAACCAATCTTGTGCATCCAATAAGTTCATTTGTGTCATTGGATTAACATTTAGGTCATTTTCGTCCTCCCTAGGCATATTCTTGTCCAATTAGGGTTTTTAACCAATATTGTGCATCCAATAGGTGTGTTTGTGTCATTGGATGATCAATTTAGGTCATTTTAGTTCTCCCTAGGCATATTCTTGTCCAATTAGGGTTTTTAACCAATCTTGTGCATCCAATAGGTGTATTTGTGTCATTGGATGATCAATTAGGTCATTTTCGTCCTCCCTAGGCTTATTCTGTTCCAATTAGGGTTTTAAACCAATCTTGTGCATCCAATAGGTTTGTTTGTGTCATTGGATTATCAATTAGGTCATTTTCGTCCTCCCTAGGCTTATTCTTGTCCAATTAGGGTTTTTAACCAATGTTATGCATCCAATAAGTTGAGTTGTGTCATTGGATTAACATTTAGGTCATTTTCGTCCTCCCTAGGCTTATTCTTGTCCAATTAGGGTTTTTAACCAATCTTGTGCATCCAATAGGTGTGTTTGTGTCATTGGATGATCAATTAGGTCATTTTCGTCCTCCCTAGGCTTATTCTTGTCCAATTAGGGTTTTTAACCGATCTTGTGCATCCAATAGGTGTGTTTGTGTCATTGGATGATCAATTAGGTCATTTTCGTCCTCCCTTTGCATATTCTTGTCCAATTAGGGTTTTTAACCAATCTTGTGCATCCAATAGGCGTGTTTGTGTCATTGGATGATCAATTAGGTCATTTTCGTCCTCCATAGGCTTATTCTTGTCCAATTAGGGTTTTTAACCAATCTTGTGCATCCAATAAGTTGAGTTGTGTCATTGGATTAACATTTAGGTCATTTTCGTACTCCCTAGGCTTATTCTTGTCCAATTAGGGTTTTTAACCAATCTTGTGCATCCAATAAGTTCATTTGTGTCATTGGATTAACATTTAGGTCATTTTCGTCCTACCTAGGCATATTCTTGTCCAATTAGAGTTTTAGACCAATCTTGTGCATCCAATAGGTGTGTTTGTGTCATTGGATGATCAATTAGGTCATTTTCGTCCTCCCTAGGCTTATTCTTGTCCAATTAGGATTTTTTTTAACCAATCTTGGGCATCCGATAAGTTTGTTTGTGTCATTAAATTAATATTTAGGTCATTTTCGTCCTCCCTAGGCATATTCTTGTCCAATTAGGGTTTTTAACCAATCTTGTGCATCCAATAGGTGTGTTTGTGTCATTGGATGATCAATTAGGTCATTTTCGTCCTCCCTAGGCTTATTCTTGTCCAATTAGGGTTTTTAACCAATCTTGTGCATCCAATAGGTGTGTTTGTGTCATTGGATGATCAATTAGGTCATTTTCGTCCTCCCTAGGCTTATTCTTGTCCAATTAGGGTTTTTAACCAATCTTGTGCATCCAATAACTTTGTTTGTGTCATTGAATTAATATTTTGGTCATTTTCGTCCTCCCTAGGCATGTTCTTGTCCAACTAGGGTTTTTAACCAATCTTGTGCATCCAATTGGTGTGTTTGTGTCATTGGATGATCAATTAGGTCATTTTCGTCCTCCCTAGGCTTATTCTTGTCCAATTAGGGTTTTTAACCAATCTTGTGCATCCAATAGGTGTGTTTGTGTCATTGGATGATCAATTAGGTCATTTTCGTCCTCCCTAGGCTTATTCTTGTCCAATTAGGGTTTTTAACCAATCTTGTGCATCCAATAACTTTGTTTGTGTCATTGATTTAATATTTAGGTCATTTTCGTCCTCCCTAGGCAAATTCTTGTCCAATTAGGGTTTTTAACCATTCTTGTGCATCCAATAGGTGTGTTTGTGTCATTGGATGATCAATTAGGTCATTTTCGTCCTCCCTAGGCTTATTCTTGTCCAATTAGGGTTTTTAACCAATCTTGTGCATCCAATAGGTGTGTTTGTGTCATTGGATGATCAATTAGGTCATTTTCGTCCTCCCTAGTCTTATTCTTGTCCAATTAAGGTTTTTAACCAATCTTGTGCATCCAATAGGTGTGTTTGTGTCATTGGAAGATCAATTAGGTCATTTTCTTCCTCCCTAGGCTTATTCTTGTCCAATTAGGGTTTTTAACCAATCTTGTGCATCCAATAGGTGTGTTTGTGTCATTGGATGATTAATTAGGTCATTTTCGTCCTCCCGAAGCTTATTCTCGACCAATTAGGGTTTTTAACCAATCTTGTGCATCCAATAGGTTCATTTGTGTCATTGTATTAACATTTAGGTCATTTTCGTCCTCCCTAGTTATATTCTTATCCAATTAGGGTTTTTAACCAATCTTGTGCATCCAATAGGTGTGTTTGTGTCATTGGATGATCAATTAGGTCATTTTCGTCCTCCCTAGGCTTATTCTTGTTCAATTAGGGTTTTTAACCAATCTTGTGCATCCAATAGGTGTGTTTGTGTCATTGGATGATCAATTAGGTCATTTTCGTCCTCCCTAGGCTTATTCTTGTTCAATTAGGGTTTTTAACCAATCTTGTGCATCCAATAGGAGTGTTTGGGTCATTGGTTGATCAATTAGGTCATTTTCGACCTCCCTAGGCTTATTCTTGTCCAATTAGGGTTTTTAACCAATCTTGTGCATCCAATAGGAGTGTTTGTGTCATGGGATGATCAAATAGGTCATTTTCGTCCTCCCTAGGCTTATTCTTGTCCAATTAGGGTTTTTATCCCGTCTTGTGCATCCAATAGGTGTGTTTGTGTCATTGGATGACCATTTAAGTCATTTTCGTCCTCCCTAGGCTTATTCTTGTCCAATTAGGGTTTTTAACCAATCTTGTGCATCCAATAGGTGTGTTTGTGTCATTGGATGATCAGTTAGGTCATTTTGATCCTCCCTAGGCTTATTCTTGTCCAATTAGGGTTTTTAACCAATCTTGTGCATCCAATAACTTCATTTGTGTCATTGAATTAACATTTAGGTCATTTTCGTCCTCCCTAGTCATATTCTTATCCAATTAGGGTTTTTAACCTATCTTGTGCATCCAATAGGTGTGTTTGTGTCATTGGATGATCAATTAGGTCATTTTCGTCCTCCCTAGGCTTATTCTTGTCCAATTAGGGTTTTTAACCAATCTTGTGCATCCAATAGGTTTGTTTGTGTCATTGGATGATCAATTAGGTTATTTTCATCCTCCCTAGGCATATTCTGGTCCAATTAGGGTTTTTAACCAATCTTGTGCATCCAATAGGTGTGTTTGTGTCATTGGATGATCAATTAGGTCATTTTCGTCCTCCCTAGGCTTATTCTTGTCCAATTAGGGTTTTTAACCAATCTTGTGCATCCAATAAGTTTGTTTATGTCAATGAATTAATGTTTAGGTCATTTTCGTCCTCCCTAGGCATATTCTGGTCCAATTAGGGTTTTTAACCAATCTTGTGCATCCAATAGGTGTGTTTGTGTCATTGGATGATCAATTAGGTCATTTTCGTCCTCCCTAGGCATATTCTTGTCCAACTAGGGTTTTAAGCCAATCTTGTGCATCCAATAGGTGTGTTTGTGTCATTGGATGATCAATTAGGTCATTTTCGTCCTCCCTAGGCTTATTCTTGTCCAATTAGGGTTTTTAACCAATCTTGTGCATCCAATAACTTTGTTTGTGTCATTGAATTAATATTTAGGTCATTTTCGTCCTCCTTAGGCATATTCTTGTCCAATTAGGGTTTTTAACCAATCTTCTGCATCCAATAGGTGTGTTTGTGTCATTGGATGATCAATTAGGTCATTTTCGTCCTCCCTAGGCTTATTCTTGTCCAATTAGGGTTTTTAACCAATCTTGTGCATCCAATAGGTGTGTTTGTGTCATTGGATGATCAATTAGGTCATTTTCGTCCTCCCTAGGCTTATTCTTGTCCAATTAGGGTTTTTAACCAATCTTGTGCATCCAATAGGTGTGTTTGATTCATTGGATGATCAATTAGGTCATTTTCGTCCTCCCAAGGCTTATTCTTGTCCAATTAGGGTTTTTAACCAATCTTGTGCATCCAATAAGTTTGTTTATGTCATTGAATTAATATTTAGGTCATTTTCGTCCTCCCTAGGCATATTCTTGTCTAATTAGGGTTTTTGACCAATCTTGTGCATCCAATAGGTGTGTTTGTGTCATTGGATGATCAATTAGGTCATTTTCGTTCTCCCTAGGCTTATTCTTGTCCAATTAGGGTTTTTAACCAATCTTGTGCATCCAATAACTTTGTTTGTGTCATTGAATTAATATTTAGGTCATTTTTGTCCTCCCTAGGCATATTCTTGTCCAATTAGGGTTTTTAACCAATCTTGTGCATCCAATAGGTGTGTTTGTGTCAATGGATGATCAATTAGGTCATTTTTGTCCTCCCTAGGCTTATTCTTGTCCAATTAGGGTTTTTAACAAATCTTGTGCATCCAATAAGTTCATTTGTGTTATTGGATTAACATTTAGGTCATATTCGTCCTCCCTAGGCGTATTCTTGTCCAATTAGGGTTTTTAACAAATCTTGTGCATCCAATAGGTGTGTTTGTGTCATTGGATGATCAATTAGGTCATTTTCGTCCTCCCTAGGCTTATTCTTGTCCAATTAGGGTTTTTAACCAATCTTGTGCATCCAATAACTTTGTTTGTGTCATTGAATTAATATTTAGGTCATTTTTGTCCATCCTAGGCATATTCTTGTCTAATTAGGGTTTTTAACCAATCTTGTGCATCCAATAGGTGTGTTTGTGTCAATGGATGATCAATTAGGTTATTTTTGTCATCCCTAGGCTTATTCTTGTCCAATTAGGGTTTTTAACCAATCTTTTGCATCCAATAAGTTCATTTGTGTTATTGGATTAACATTTAGGTCATATTCGTCCTCCCTAGGCATATTCTTGTCCAATTAGGGTTTTTAACCAATCTTGTGCATCCAATAGGTGTGTTTGTGTTATTGGATGATCAATTAGGTCATTTTCGTCCTCCCTAGGCATATTCTTGTCCAATTAGGGTTTTTAACCAATCTTGTGCATCCAATAGGTGTGTTTGTGTCATTGGATGATCAATTAGGTCATTTTCGTCCTCCCTAGGCTTATTCTTGTCCAATTAGGGTTTTTAACCAATCTTGTACATCTAATAAGTTCATTTGTGTCATCGGATTAACATTTAGGTCATTTTCGTCCTCCCTAGGCATATTCTTGTCCAATTAGGGTTTTTAACCAATCTTGTGCATCCAATAGGTGTGTTTGTGTCATTGGATGATCAATTAGGTCATTTTCGTCCTCCCTAGGCTTATTCTTGTCCAATTAGGGTTTTTAACCAATCTTGTGCATCCAATAAGTTGAGTTGTGTCATTGGATTAACATTTAGGTCATTTTCATCCTCCCTAGGTATATTCTTGTCCAATTAGGGTTTTTAACCAATCTTGTGCATCCAATAAGTTCATTTGTGTCATTGGATGATCAATTAGGTCATTTTCGTCCTCCCTAGGCATATTCTTGTCCAACTAGGGTTTTTAACCAATCTTGTACATCTAATAAGTTCATTTGTGTCATTGGATCAACATTTAGGTCATTTTCGTCCTCCCTAGGCATATTCTTGTCCAATTAGGGTTTTTAACCAATCTTGTGCATCCAATAGGTGTGTTTGTGTCATTGGATGATCAATTAGGTCATTTTCGTCCTCCCTAGGCTTATTCTTGTCCAATTAGGGTTTTTAACCAATCTTGTGCATCCAATAAGTTGAGTTGTGTCATTGGATTAACATTTAGGTCATTTTCATTCTCCCTAGGCTTATTCTTGTCCAATTAGGTTTTTAACCAATCTTGTGCATCCAATAAGTTCATTTGTTTCATTGGATTCACATTTAGGTCATTTTCGTCCTCCCTAGGCATATTCTTGTCCAATTAGGGTTTTTAACCAATCTTGTGCATCCAATAAGTTGAGTTGTGTCATTGGATTAACATTTAGCTCATTTTCGTTCTCCCTAGGCTTATTCTTGTCCAATTATGGTTTTTAACCAATCTTGTGCATCGAATAAGTTCATTTGTGTTATTGGATTAACATTTAGGTCATATTCGTCCTCCCTAGGCATATTCTTGTCCAATTAGGGTTTTTAACCAATCTTGTGCATCCGATAGGTGTGTTTGTGTCATTTGATGATCAATTAGGTCATTTTTGTCCTCCCTGGGCTTATTCTTGTCCAATTAGGGTTTTTAACCAATCTTGTGCATCCAATAGGTGTGTTTCTGTCATTGGATGATCAATTAGGTCATTTTCGTCCTCCCTAGGCTTATTCTTGTCCAATTAGGGTTTTTAAACAATCTTGTGCATCCAATAAGTTCATTTGTGTCATTGGATTAACATTTAGGTCATTTTCGTCCTCCCTAGGCATATTCTTTTCCAATTAGGGTTTTTAACCAATCTTGTGCATCCAATAGGTGTGTTTGTGTCATTGGATGATCAATTTAGGTCATTTTCGTTCTCCCTAGGCATATTCTTGTCCAATTAGGGTTTTTAACCAATCTTGTGCATCCAATAGGTGTGTTTGTGTCATTGGATGATCAATTAGGTCATTTTCGTCCACCCTAGGCTTATTCTTGTCCAATTAGGGTTTTTAACCAATCTTGTGCATCCAATAAGTTCATTTGTGTCATTGGATTAACATTTAGGTCTTTTTTGTCCTCCCTAGGCATATTCTTGTCCAATTAGGGTTTTTAACCAATCTTGTACATCCAATAGGTGTGTTTGTGTCATTGGATGATCAATTAGGTCATTTTCGTCCTCCCTAGGCTTGTTCTTGTCCATTTAGGGTTTTTAACCAATCTTGTGCATCCAATAGGTGTGTTTGTGTCATTGGATGATCAATTAGGTCATTTTCGTCCTTCCTAGGCATATTCTTGTCCAATTAGGGTTTTTAACCAATCTTGTGCATCCAATAGATGTGTTTGTGTCATTGGATGATCAATTAGGTCATTTTCGTCCTTCCTAGGCTTATTCTTGTCCAATTAGGGTTTTTAACCAATCTTGTGCAACCAATAAGTTTGTTTGTGTCATTGAATTAATATTTAGGTCATTTTCGTCCTCCCTAGGCATATTCTTGTCCAGTTAGGGTTTTTAACCAATCTTGTGCATCCAATAGGTGTGTTTGTGTCATTGGATGATCAATTAGGTCATTTTCGTCCTCCCTAGGCTTATTCTTGTCCAATTAGGGTTTTTAACCAATCTTGAGCATCCAATAAGTTGAGTTGTGTCATTAGATTAACATTTAGGTCATTTTCGTCCTCCCTAGGCTTATTCTTGTCCAATTAGGGTTTTTAACCAATCTTGTGCATCCAATAAGATCATTTGTGTCATTGGATTAACATTTAGGTCATTTTCGTCCTTCCTAGGCATATTCTTGTCCAATTAGGGTTTTTAACCAGTCTTGTGCATCCAATAGGTGTGTTTGTGTCATTGGATGATCAATTAGGTCATTTTCGTCCTTCCAAGGCTTATTTTTGTCCAATTAGGGTTTTTAACCAATCTTGTGCATCCAATTAGTTCATTTGTGTCATTGGATTAACATTTAGGTCATTTTCATGCTCCCTAGGCATATTCTTGTCCAATTAGGGTGTTTAACCACTCTTGTGCATCCAATAGGTGTGTTTGTGTCATTGGATGATCAATTAGGTCATTTTCGTCCTCCCTAGGCTTATTCTTGTCCAATTAGGATTTTTAATCAATCTTGTGTATCCAATAAGTTCATTTGTGTCGTTGGATGATCAATTAGGTCATTTTCGTCCTCCCTAGGCATATTCTTGTCCAATTAGGGTTTTTAACCAATCTTGTGCATCCAATAAGTTTGTTTGTGTCATTGAATTAATATTTAGGTCATCTTCGTCCTCCCTAGGCATATTCTTGTCCAGTTAGGGTTTTTAACCAATCTTGTGCATCCAATAGGTGTGTTTGTGTCATTGGATGATCAATTAGGTCATTTTCGTCCTCCCTAGGCTTATTCTTGTCCAATTAGGGTTTTTAACCAATCTTG
>JBBPBR010001779.1:0-19057 GCA_037974775.1 Cicer pinnatifidum
TAGGTGTGTTTGTGTCATTGGATGATCAATTAGGTCATTTTCGTCCTCCCTAGGCTTATTCTTGTCCAATTAGGGTTTTTAACCAGTCTTGTGCATCCAATAGGTGTGTTTGTGTCATTGGATGATCAATTAGGTCATTTTCGTCCTCCCTTTGCTTATTCTTGTCCAATTAGGGTTTTTAACCAATCTTGTGCATCCAATAGGTGTGTTTGTGTCATTGGATGATCAATTAGGTCATTTTCGTCCTTCCTAGGCATATTCTTGTCCAATTAGGGTTTTTAACCAGTCTTGTGCATCCAATAGGTGTGTTTGTGTCATTGGATGGTCAATTAGGTCATTTTCGTCCTTCCAAGGCTTATTTTTGTCCAATTAGGGTTTTTAACCAATCTTGTTCATCCAATAAGTTTGTTTGTGTCAATATATTAATATTTAGGTCATTTGCGTCCTCCCTAGGCATCATCTTGTCCAATTAGGGTTTTTAACCAATCTTTTGCATCCAATAGGTGTGTTTGTGTCATTGGAGGATCAATTAGGTCATTTTCGTCCTCCCTAGGCTTATTCTTGTCCAATTAGGGTTTTTAACCAATCTTGTGCATCCAATAACTTTGTTTGTGTCATTGAATTAATATTTAGGTCATTTTCGTCCTCCCTAGGCATATTCTTGTCCAATTAGGTTTTTTAACCAATCTTGTGCATCCAATAGGTGTGTTTGTGTCATTGGATGATCAATTAGGTCATTTTCGTCCTCCCTAGGCTTATTCTTGTCCAATTAGGGTTTTTAACCAATCTTGTGCATCCAATAGGTGTGTTTGTGTCATTGGATGATCATTTAGGTCATTTTCGTCCTCCGTAGGCTTATTCTTGTCCAATTAGGGTTTTTAACCAATCTTGTGCTTCCAATAAGTGTGTTTGTGTCATTGGACGATCAATTAGGTCATTTTCGTCCTTCCTAGGCATATTCTTGTCCAATTAGGGTTTTAACCAATCTTGTGCATCCAATAGGTGTGTTTGTGTCATTGGATAATCAATTAGGTCATTTTCGTCCTCCCTAGGCTTATTCTTGTCCAATTAGGGTTTTTAACCAATCTTGTGCATCCAATAGGTGTGTTTGTGTCATTGGATGATGAATTAGGTCATTTTCGTCCTCCCTAGGCTTATTCTTTTCCAATTAGGGTTTTTAACCAATCTTGTGCATCCAATAAGTTCATTTGTGTCATTGGATGATCAATTAGGTCATTTTCGTCCTCCCTAGGCTTATTCTTGTCCAATTAGGGTTTTTAACCAATCTTGTGCATCCAATAGGTGAGTTTGTGTCATTGGATGATCAATTAGATCATTTTCGTCCTCCCTAGGCTTATTCTTGTCCAATTAGGGTTTTTAACCAATCTTGTGCATCCAATAGGTGTGTTTGTGTCATTGGATGATCAATTAGGTCATTTTCGTCCTCCCTAGGCTTATTCTTGTCCAATTAGGGTTTTTAACCAATCTTGTGCATCCAATAGGTGTGTTTGTGTCATTGGATGATCAATTAGGTCATTTTCGTCCTCCCTAGGCTTATTCTTGTCCAATTAGGGTTTTTAACCAATCTTTTGCATCCAATAGGTGTGTTTGTGTCATTGGATGACCAATTAGGTCATTTTCGTCCTCCCAAGGCATATTCTTGTCCAATTAGGGTTTTTAACCAATCTTGTGCATCCCATAGGTGTGTTTGTGGCAATGGATGATCAATTAGGTCATTTTCGTCCTCCCTAGGCTTATTCTTGTCCAATTAGGGTTTTTAACCAATCTTGTGCATCCAATAGGTGTGTTTGTGTCATTGGATGATCAATTAGGTCATTTTCGTCCTCCCTAGGCTTATTCTTGTCCAATTAGGGTTTTTAACCAATCTTGTGCATCCAATAGGTGTGTTTGTGTCATTGGATGATCAATTAGGTCATTTTCGTCCTCCCTAGGCTTATTCTTGTCCAATTAGGGTTTTTAACCAATCTTGTCCATCCAATAAGTACATTTGTGTCATTGGATTAACATTTAGGTCATATCAGTCCTCCCTAGGCATATTCTTGTCCAATTAGGGTTTTTAACCAATATTGTGCATCCAATAAGTTCATTTGTGTTATTGGATTAACATTTAGTTCATATTCGTCCTCCCTAGGCATATTCTTGTCCAATTAGGGTTTTTAACCAATCTTGTGCATCCAATAGGTGTGTTTGTGTCATTGGATGATCAATTAGGTCATTTTCGTCCTCCCTAGGCTTATTCTTGTCCAATTAGGGTTTTTAACCAATCTTGTGCATCCAATAGGTGTGTTTGTGTCATTGGATGATCAATTAGGTCATTTTCGTCCTCCCTAGGCTTATTCTTGTCCAATTAGGGTTTTTAACCAATCTTGTGCATCCAATAGGTGTGTTTGTGTCATTGGATGATCAATTAGGTCATTTTTGTCCTCCCTAGGCTTATTCTTGTCCAATTAGGGTTTTTAACCAATCTTGTGCATCAAATAAGTTCATTTGTGTCATTGGATGATCAATTAGGTCATTTTCGTCCTCCTTAGGCATATTCTTGTCCAACTAGGGTTTTTAACCAATCTTGTGCATCCAATAGGTGTGTTTGTGTCATTGGATGATCAATTAGGTCATTTTCGTCCTCCCTAGGCTTATTCTTGTCCAATTAGGGTTTTTAACCAATCTTGTGCATCCAATAGGTGTGTTTGTGTCATTGGATGATCAATTAGGTCATTTTCGTCCTCCCTAGGCTTATTCTTGCCCAATTAGGGTTTTTAACCAATCTTGTGCATCCAATAAGTTGAGTTGTGTCATTGGATTAGCATTTAGGTCATTTTCGTCCTCCCTAGGCTTATTCTTGTCCAATTAGGATTTTTAACCAATCTTGTGCATCCCATAAGTTCATTTGTGTCATTGGATTATCATTTAGGTCATTTTCGTCCTCCCTAGGCATATTCTTGTCCAATTAGGGTTTTTAACCAATCTTGTGCATCCAATAGGTGTGTTTGTGTCATTGGATGATCAATTAGGTCATTTACGTTCTCCCTACGCTTATTCTTGTCCAATTAGTGTTTTTAACCACTCTTGCGCATCCAATAAGTTGAGTTGTGTCATTGGATTAACATTTAGGTCATTTTCGTTCTCTTTAGGCTTATTCTTGTCCAATTAGGGTTTTTAACCAATCTTGTGCATCCAATAGGTGTGTTTGTGTCATTGGATGATCAATTAGGTCATTTTCGTCCTCCCTAGGCTTATTCTTGTCCAATTAGGGTTTTTAACCAATGTTGTGCATCCAATAGGTGTGTTTGTGTCATTGGATTATGAATTAGGTCATTTTCGTCCTCCCTAGGCATATTCTTGTCCAATTAGGGTTTTTAACCAATCTTGTGCATCCAATAGGTGTGTTTGTGTCATTGGATGATCAATTAGGTCATTTTCGTCCTCCCTAGGCTTATTCTTGTCCAATTAGGGTTTTTAACCAATCTTGTGCATCCAATAAGTTTAGTTGTGTCATTGGATGATCAATTAGGTCATTTTCGTCCTCCCTAGGCATATTCTTGTCCAATTAGGGTTTTTAACCAATCTTGTGCATCCAATAGGTGTGTTTGTGTCATTGGATGATCAATTAGGTCATTTTCGTCCTCCCTAGGCTTATTCTTGTCCAATTAGGGTTTTTAACCGATTTTGTGCATCCAATAGGTGTGTTTGTGTCATTGGATGATCAATTAGGTCATTTTCGTCCTCCCTAGGCATATTCTTGTCCAATTAGGGTTTTTAACCAATCTTGTGCATCCAATAGGTGTGTTTGTGTCATTCGATGATCAATTAGTTCATTTTCGTCCTCCATAGGCTTATTCTTGTCCAATTAGGGTTTTTAACCAATCTTGTGCATCCAATAGGTGTGTTTGTGTCATTGAATGATCAATTAGGTCATTTTCGTCCTTCGAAGGCTTATTCTTGTCCAATTAGGGTTTTTAACCAATCTTGTGCATCCAATAGGTGTGTTTGTGTCATTGGATGATCAATTAGGTCATTTTCGTCCTCCCTAGGCTTATTCTTGTCCAATTAGGGTTTTTAACCAATCTTGTGCATCCAATAGGTGTGTTTGTGTCATTGGATGATCAATTAGGTCATTTTCGTCCTCCCTAGGCATATTCTTGTCCAATTAGGGTTTTTAACCAATCTTGTGCATCCAATAGGTGTGTTTGTGTCATTGGATGATCAATTAGGTCATTTTCGACCTCCCTATGCATATTCTTGTCCAATTAGGGTTTTTAACGAATCTTGTGCATCCAATTGGTGTGTTTGTGTCATTGGATGATCAATTAGGTCATTTTCATCCTCCCTAGGCATATTCTTGTCCAATTAGGGTTTTTAACCAATCTTGTGCATCCAATAGGTGTGTTTGTGTCATTGGATGATCAATTAGGTCATTTTCGTCCTCCCTAGGCTTATTCTTGTCCAATTAGGGTTTTTAACCAATCTTGTGCATCCAATAGGTGTGTTTGTGTCATTGGATGATCAATTAGGTCATTTTCTTCCTCCCTAGGCTTATTCTTGTCCAATTAGGGTTTTTAACCAATCTTGTGCATCCAATAACTTTGTTTATGTCATTGGATGATCAATTAGGTCATTTTCGTCCTCCCTAGGCTTATTCTGGTCCAATTAGGGTTTTTAACCAATCTTGTGCATCCAAAAAGTTTCTTTATGTCATTGAATTAATATTTAGGTCATTTTCGTCCTCCCTTGGCATATTCTTGTCCAATTAGGGTTTTTAACCAATCTTGTGCATCCAATAGGTGTGTTTGTGTCATTGGATGATCAATTAGGTCATTTTCGTCCTCCCTAGGCTTATTCTTGTCCAATTAGGGTTTTTAACCAATCTTGTGCATCCAATAGGTGTGTTTGTGTCATTGGATGATCAATTAGGTCATTTTCGTCCTCCCTAGGCTTATTCTTGTCCAATTAGGGTTTTTAACCAATCTTGTGCATCCAATAGGTGTGTTTGTGTCATTGGATGATCAATTAGGTCATTTTCGTCCTTTCTATGCTTATTTTTGTCCAATTAGGGTTTTTAAGCAATCTTGTGCATCCAATAAGTTCATTTGTGTCATTGGATGATCAATTAGGTCATTTTCGTCCTCCCTAGGCATATTCTTGTCCAACTAGGGTTTCTAACCAATCTTGTGCTTCCAATAGATGTGTTTGTGTCATTGGATGATCAATTAGGTCATTTTCGTCCTCCCTAGGCTTATTCTTGTCCAATTAGGGTTTTTAACCAATCTTGTGCATCCAATAGGTGTGTTTGTGTCATTGGATGATCAATTAGGTCATTTTCGTCCTCCCTAGGCTTATTCTTGTCCAATTAGGGTTTTTAACCAATCTTGTGCATCCAATAGGTGTGTTTGTGTCATTGGATGATCAATTAGGTCATTTTCGTCCTCCCTAGGCTTATTCTTGTCCAATTAGGGTTTTTAACCAATCTTGTGCATCCAATAAGTTCATTTGTGTCATTGGATGATCAATTAGGTCATTTTCGTCCTTCCTAGGCATATTCTTGATCAACTAGGGTTTTAAACCAATCTTGTGCATCCAATAGGTGTGTTTGTGTCATTGGATGATCAATTAGGTCATTTTCGTCCTCCCTAGGCTTATTCTTGTCCAATTAGGGTTTTTAACCAATCTTGTGCATCCAATAGGTGTGTTTGTGTCATTGGATGATCAATTAGGTCATTTTCGTCCTCCCTAGGCTTATTCTTGTCCAATTAGGGTTTTTAACCAATCTTGTGCATCCAATAGGTGTGTTTGTGTCATTGGATGATCAATTAGGTCATTTTCGTCCTCCCTAGGCTTATTCTTGTCCAATTAGGGTTTTTAACTAATCTTGTGCATCCGATAAGTTCATTTGTGTCATTGGATGATCAATTAGGTCATTTTCGTCCTCCCTAGGCATATTCTTGTCCAATTAGGGTTTTTAACCAATCTTGTGCATCCAATAGGTGTGTTTGTGTCATTGGATGATCAATTAGGTCATTTTCGTCCTCCCTAGGCTTATTCTTGTCCAATTAGGGTTTTTAACCAATCTTGTGCATCCGATAAGTTTGTTTGTGTCATTGAAATAATATTTAGGTCATTTTCGTCCTCCCTAGGAATATTCTTGTCCAATTAGTGTTTTTAACCAATCTTGTGCATCCAATAGGTGTGTTTGTGTCATTGGATGATCAATTAGGTCATTTTCGTCCTCCCTAGGCATATTCTTGTCCAATTAGGGTTTTTTTCCAATCTTGTGCATCCAATAGGTGTGTTTGTGTCATTGGATGATCAATTAGGTCATTTTCGTCCTCCCTAGGCTTATTCTTGTCCAATTAGGGTTTTTAACCAATCTTGTGCATCCAATAGGTGTGTTTGTGTCATTGGATGATCAATTAGGTCATTTTCGTCCTCCCTAAGCTTATTCTTGTCCAATTAGGGTTTTTAACCAATCTTGTGCATCCAATAAGTTCATTTGTGTCATTGGATTAACATTTAGGTCATTTTCGTCCTCCCTAGGCATATTCTTGTCCAATTAGGGTTTTTAACCAATCTTGTGTATCCAATAGGTGTATTTGTGTCATTGAATGATCAATTAGGTTATTTTCGTCCTCCCTAGGTTATTCTTGTCCAATTAGGGTTTTTAACTAATCTTGTGCATCCAATAAGTTCATTTGTGTCATTGGATGATCAATTAGGTCATTTTCGTCCTCCCTAGGCATATTCTTGTCCAATTAGGGTTTTTAACCAATCTTGTGCATCCAATAGGTGTGTTTGTGTCATTGGATGATTAATTAGGTCATTTTCGTCCTCCCTAGGCTTATTCTTGTCCAATTAGGGTTTTTAACCGATCTTGTGCAATAAATAGGTGTGTTTGTGTCGTTGGATGATCAATTAGGTCATTTTCGTCCTCCCTAGGCATATTCTTGTCCAATTAGGGTTTTTAACCAATCTTGTGCATCCAATATGGGTGTTTGTGTCATTGGATGATCAATTAGGTCATTTTCGTCCTCCCTAGGCTTATTCTTGTCCAATTAGGGTTTTTAACCAGTCTTGTGCATCCAATAGGTGTGTTTGTGTCATTGGATGATCAATTAGGTCATTTTCGTCCTCCCTAGGCTTATTCTTGTCCAATTAGGGTTTTTAACAAATCTTGTGCATCCAATAAGTTCATTTGTGTCATTGGATGATCAATTAGGTCATTTTCGTCCTCCCTAGACATATTCTTGTCCAACTAGGGTTTTTAACCAATCTTGTGCATCCAATAGGTGTGTTTGTGTCATTGGATGATCAATTAGGTCATTTTCGTCCTCCCTAGGCTTATTGTTGTCCAATTAGGGTTTTTAACCAATCTTGTGCATCCAATAGGTGTGTTTGTGTCATTGGATGATCAATTAGGTCATTTTTGTCATCCCTAGGCTTATTCTTGTCCAATTAGGGTTTTTAACCAGTCTTGTGCATCCAATAGGTGTGTTTGTGTCATTGGATGATCAATTAGGTCATTTTCGTCCTCCCTAGGCTTATTCTTGTCCAATTAGGGTTTTTAACCAGTCTTGTGCATCCAATAGGTGTGTTTGTGTCATTGGATGATCAATTATGTCATTTTCGTCCTCCCTAGGCTTATTCTTGTCCAATTAGGGTTTTTAACCAATCTTGTGCATCCAATAGGTGTGTTTGTTTCATTGGATGATCAATTAGGTCATTTTCGTCCTTCCTAGGCATATTCTTGTCCAATTAGGGTTTTTAACCAGTCTTGTGCATCCAATAGGTGTGTTTGTGTCATTGGATGATCAATTAGGTCATTTTCGTCCTTCCAAGGCTTATTTTTGTCCAATTAGGGTTTTTAACCAATCTTGTGCATCCAATAAGTTTGTTTGTGTCATTATATTAATATTTAGGTCATTTGCGTCCTCCCTAGGCATCATCTTGTCCAATTAGGGTTTTTAACCAATCTTTTGCATCCAATAGGTGTGTTTGTGTCATTGGAGGATCAATTAGGTCATTTTCGTCCTCCATAGGCTTATTCTTGTCCAATTAAGGTTTTTACCCAATCTTGTGCATCCAATAACTTTGTTTGTGTCATTGAATTAATATTTAGGTCATTTTCGTCCTCCCTAGGCATATTCTTGTCCAATTAGGGTTTTTAACCAATCTTATGCATCCAATAGGTGTGTTTGTGTCATTGGATGATCAATTAGGTCATTTTCGTCCTCCCTAGGCTTATTCTTGTCCAATTAGGGTTTTTAACCAATCTAGTGCATCCAATAACTTTGTTTGTGTCATTGAATTAATATTTAGGTAATTTTCCTCCTCCCTAGGCATATTCTTGTCCAATTAAGATTTTTAACCAATCTTGGGCATCCAATAGGTTTGTTTGTGTCATTGGATGATCAATTAGGTCATTTTCGTCCTCCCTAGGCTTATTCTTGTCCAATTAGGGTTTTTAACGAATCTTGTGCATCCAATAAGTTCATTTGTGTCATTGGATTAACATTTAGGTCATTTTCGTCCTCCCTAGGCATATTCTTGTCCAATTAGGGTTTTTAACCAATCATGAGCGTCCAATAGGTGTGTTTGTGTCATTGGATGATCAATTAGGTCATTTTCGTCCTCCCTAGGCTTATTCTTGTCCAATTAGGGTTTTTAACCAATCTTGTGCATCCAATGGGTGTGTTTGTGTCATTGGATGATCAGTTAGGTCATTTTCGTCCTCCCTAGGCTTATTCTTGTCCAATTAGGGTTTTTAACCAATCTTGTGCATCCAATAGGTGTGTTTGTGTCATTGGATGATCAATTAGGTCATTTTCGTCCTCCCTAGGCTTATTCTTGTCCAATTAGGGTTTTTAACCAATCTTGTGCATCCAATAGGTGTGTTTGTGTCATTGGATGATCAATTAGGTCATTTTCGTCCTCCCTAGGCTTATTCTTGTCCAATTAGGGTTTTTAACCAATCTTGTCCATCCAATAAGTACATTTGTGTCATTGGATTAACATTTAGGTCATATCAGTCCTCCCTAGGCATATTCTTGTCCAATTAGGGTTTTTAACCAATATTGTGCATCCAATAAGTTCATTTGTGTTATTGGATTAACATTTAGTTCATATTCGTCCTCCCTAGGCATATTCTTGTCCAATTAGGGTTTTTAACCAATCTTGTGCATCCAATAGGTGTGTTTGTGTCATTGGATGATCAATTAGGTCATTTTCGTCCTCCCTAGGCTTATTCTTGTCCAATTAGGGTTTTTAACCAATCTTGTGCATCCAATAGGTGTGTTTGTGTCATTGGATGATCAATTAGGTCATTTTCGTCCTCCCTAGGCTTATTCTTGTCCAATTAGGGTTTTTAACCAATCTTTTGCATCCAATAGGTGTGTTTGTGTCATTGGATGACCAATTAGGTCATTTTCGTCCTCCCAAGGCATATTCTTGTCCAATTAGGGTTTTTAACCAATCTTGTGCATCCCATAGGTGTGTTTGTGGCAATGGATGATCAATTAGGTCATTTTCGTCCTCCCTAGGCTTATTCTTGTCCAATTAGGGTTTTTAACCAATCTTGTGCATCCAATAGGTGTGTTTGTGTCATTGGATGATCAATTAGGTCATTTTCGTCCTCCCTAGGCTTATTCTTGTCCAATTAGGGTTTTTAACCAATCTTGTGCATCCAATAGGTGTGTTTGTGTCATTGGATGATCAATTAGGTCATTTTCGTCCTCCCTAGGCTTATTCTTGTCCAATTAGGGTTTTTAACCAATCTTGTGCATCCAATAGGTGTGTTTGTGTCATTGGATGATCAATTAGGTCATTTTCATCATCCCAAGGCTTATTCTTGTCCAATTAGGGTTTTTAACCAATCTTGTGCATCCAATAACTTTGTTTGTGTCATTGAATTAATATTTAGGTCATTTTCGTCCTCCTTAGGCATATTCTTGTCGAATTAGGGTTTTTAACCAATCTTGTGAATCCAATCGGTGTGTTTCTGTCATTGGATGATCAATTAGGTCATTTTCGTCCTCCCTAGGCTTATTCTTGTCCAATTAGGGTTTTTAACCAATCTTGTGCATCCAATAGGTGTGTTTGTGTCATTGGATGATCAATTAGGTCATTTTCGTCCTCCCTAGGCTTATTCTTGTCCAATTAGGGTTTTTAACCAATCTTGTGCATCCAATAGGTGTGTTTGTGTCATTGGATGATCAATTAGGTCATTTTCGTCCTCCCTAGGCTTATTCTTGTCCAATTAGGGTTTTTAACCAATCTTGTGCATCCAATAGGTGTGTTTGTGTCATTGGATGATCAATTAGGTCATTTTCGTCCTTTCTATGCTTATTTTTGTCCAATTAGGGTTTTTAAGCAATCTTGTGCATCCAATAAGTTCATTTGTGTCATTGGATGATCAATTAGGTCATTTTCGTCCTCCCTAGGCATATTCTTGTCCAACTAGGGTTTCTAACCAATCTTGTGCTTCCAATAGATGTGTTTGTGTCATTGGATGATCAATTAGGTCATTTTCGTCCTCCCTAGGCTTATTCTTGTCCAATTAGGGTTTTTAACCAATCTTGTGCATCCAATAGGTGTGTTTGTGTCATTGGATGATCAATTAGGTCATTTTCGTCCTCCCTAGGCTTATTCTTGTCCAATTAGGGTTTTTAACCAATCTTGTGCATCCAATAGGTGTGTTTGTGTCATTGGATGATCAATTAGGTCATTTTCGTCCTCCCTAGGCTTATTCTTGTCCAATTAGGGTTTTTAACCAATCTTGTGCATCCAATAGGTGTGTTTGTGTCATTGGATGATCAATTAGGTCATTTTTGTCCTCCCTAGGCTTATTTTTGTCCAATTAGTGTTTTTAACCAATCTTGTGCATCCAATAAGTTCATTTGTGTCATTGGATGATCAATTAGGTCATTTTCATCCTCCCTAGGCATATTCATGTCCAACTATGGTTTTTAACCAATCTTGTGCATCCAATAGGTGTGTTTGTGTGATTGGATGATCAATTAGGTCATTTTCGTCCTCCCTAGGCTTATTCTTGTCCAATTAGGGTTTTTAACCAATCTTGTGCATCCAATAGGTGTGTTTGTGTCATTGGATGATCAATTAGGTCATTTTCGTCCTCCCTAGGCTTATTCTTGTCCAATTAGGGTTTTTAACCAATCTTGTGCATCCAATAGGTGTGTTTGTGTCATTGGATGATCAATTAGGTCATTTTTATCCTCCCTAGGCTTATTCTTGTCCAATTAGGATTTTTAACCAATCTTGTGCATCCAATAGGTGTTTTGTGTCATTGGATGATCAATTAGGTCATTTTCGTCCTCCCTAGGCTTATTCTTGTCCAATTAGGGTTTTTAACCAATCTTGTGCATCCAATAGGTGTGTTTGTGTCATTGGATGATCAATTAGGTCATTTTCGTCCTCTCTACGCTTATTCTTGTCCAATTAGGGTTTTTAACCAATCTTGTGCATCCAATAGGTGTGTTTGTGTCATTGGATGATCAATTAGGTCATTTTCGTCCTCCCTAGGCTTATTCTTGTCCAATTAGGGTTTTTAACCAATCTTGAGCATGCAATAGGTGTGTTTGTGTCATTGGATAATCAATTAGGTCATTTTCGTCCTCCCTAGGCTTATTCTTGTCCAATTAGGGTTTTTAACCAATCTTGTGCATCCAATAGGTGTGTTTGTGTCATTGGATGATCAATTAGGTCATTTTCGTCCTCCCTAGGCTTATTCTTGTCCAATTAGGGTTTTTAACAAATCTTGTGCATCCAATAAGTTCATTTGTGTCATTGGATGATCAATTAGGTAAATTTCGTCCTCCCTAGGCATCTTCTTGTCCAACTACGGTTTTTAACCAATTTTGTGCATCCAATAGGTGTGTTTGTGTCATTGGATGATCAATTAGGTCATTTTCGTCCTCCCTAGGCTTATTCTTGTCCAATTAGGGTTTTTAACCAATCTTGTGCATCCAATAGGTGTGTTTGTGTCATTGGATGATCAATTAGGTCATTTTCGTCCTCCCTAGGCTTATTCTTGTCCAATTAGGGTTTTTAACCAATCTTGTGCATCCAATAGGTGCGTTTGTGTCATTGGATGATCTATTAGGTCATTTTGGTCCTCCCTAGGCTTATTCTTGTCCAATCAGGGTTTTTAACCAATCTTGTGCATCCAATAGGTGTGTTTGTGTCATTGGATGATCAATTAGGTCATTTTCGTCCTCCCTAGGCTTATTCTTGTCCAATTAGGGTTTTTAACCAATCTTGTGCATCCAATATGTTCGTTTGTGTCATTGGATGATCAATTAGGTCATTTTCGTCCTCCCTAGGCTTATTCTTGTCCAATTAGGGTTTTTAACCAATCTTGTGCATCCAATAGGTGTGTTTGTGTCATTGGATGATCAATTAGGTCATTTTCGTCCTCCCTAGGCTTATTCTTGTCCAATTAGGGTTTTTAACCAATCTTGTGCATCCCATAAGTTGAGTTGTTTCATTGAATTAACATTTAGGTCATTTTCGTCCTCCCTATGCTTATTCTTCTCCAATTAAGGTTTTTAACAAATCTTGTGCGTCCAATAAGTTCATTTGTGTCATTCGATTAACATTTAGGTCATTTTCGACGTCCTCCCTAGGCATATTCTTGCCCAATTAGGGTTTTTAACCAATCTTGTGTATCCAATAGGTGTGTTTGTGTCATTGGATGATCAATTAGGTCATTTTCGTCCTCCCTAGGCTTATTCTTGTCCAATTAGGGTTTTTAACCAATCTTGTGCATCCAATAGGTGTGTTTGTGTCATTGGATGATCAATTAGGTCATTTTCGTCCTCCCTAGGCTTATTCTTGTCCAATTAGGGTTTTTAACCAATCTTGTGCATCCAATAAGTTGAGTTGTGTCATTGGATTAACATTAAGGTCATTTTCATTCTCCCTAGGCTTATTCTTGTCCAATTAGGGTTTTTAACCAATCTTGTGCATCCAATAGGTGTGTTTGTGTCATTGGATGATCAATTAGGTCATTTTCGTCCTCCCTAGGCTTATTCTTGTCCAATTAGGGTTTTTAACCAATCTTGTGCATCCAATAGGTGTGTTTGTGTCATTGGATGATCAATTAGGTCATTTTCGTCCTCCCTAGGCTTATTCTTGTCCAATTAGGGTTTTTAACCAATCTTGTGCATCCAATAGGTGTGTTTGTGTCATTGGATGATCAATTAGGTCATTTTTCGTCCTCCCTAAGCTTATTCTTGTCCAATTAGGGTTTTTAACCAATCTTATGCATCCAATAGGTGTGTTTGTGTCATTGGATGATCAATTAGGTCATTTTCGTCCTCCCTAGGCTTATTCTTGTCCAATTAGGGTTTTTAACCAATCTTGTGCATCCAATAGGTGTGTTTGTGTCATTGGATGATCAATTAGGTCATTTTCGTCCTCCCTAGGCTTATTCTTGTCCAATTAGGGTTTTTAACCAATCTTGTGCATCCAATAGGTGTGTTTGTGTCATTGGATGATGAATTAGGTCATTTTCTTCCTCCCTAGGCTTATTCTTGTCCAATTAGGGTTTTTAACCAATCTTGTGCATCCAATAGGTGTGTTTGTGTCATTGGATGATCAATTACGTCATTTTGATCCTCCCTAGGCTTATACTTGTCCAATTAGGGTTTTTAACCAATCTTGTGCATCCAATAGGTGTGTTTGTGTCATTGGATGATCAATTAGGTCATTTTCGTCCTCCCTAGGCTTATTCTTGTTCAATTAGGGTTTTTAACCAATCTTGTGCATCCAATAGGTTTGTTTGTGTCATTGGATGATCAATTTGGTCATTTTCGTCCTCCCTAGGCTTCTTCTTGTCCAATTAGGGTTTTTAACCAATCTTGTGCATCCAATAGGTGTGTTTGTGTCATTGGATGATCAATTAGGTAATTTTCTTCCTCCCTAGGCTTATTCTTGTCCAATTAGGGTTTTTAACCAATCTTGTGCATCCAATAGGTGTGTTTGTGTCATTGGATGATCAATTAGGTCATTTTCGTCCTCCCTAGGCTTATTCTTGTCCAATTAGGGTTTTTAACCAATCTTGTGCATCCAATAAGTTCATTTGTGTCATTGGATTAACATTTAGGTCATTTTCGTCCTCCTTAGGCATATTCTTGTTCAATTAGGGTTTTTAACCAATCTTGTGCATCCAATAGGTTTGTTTTTGTCATTGGATGATCAATTTGGTCATTTTCGTCCTCCCTAGGCTTATTCTTGTCCAATTAGGGTTTTTAACCAATCTTGTGAATCCAATAGGTGTGTTTGTGTCATTGGATTAACATTTAGGTCATTTTCGTCCTCCCTAGGCATATTCTTGTCCAATTAGGGTTTTTAACCAATCTTGTGCATCCAATAGGTGTGTTTGTGTCATTGGATGATCAATTAGGTCATTTTCGTCCTCCCTAGGCTTATTCTTGTCCAATTAGGGTTTTTAACCAATCTTGTGTATCCAATAGGTGTGTTTGTGTCATTAGATGATCAATTACGTCATTTTCGTCCTCCCAAGGCTTATTCTTGTCCAATTAGAATTTTTAACCAATCTTGTGCATCCAATAACTTTGTTTGTGTCATTGAATTAATATTTAGGTCATTTTCGTCCTCTCTAAGCATATTCTTGTCCAATTAGGGTTTTTAACCAATCTTGTGCATCCAATAGGTGTGTTTGTGTCATTGGATGATCAATTAGGTCATTTTCGTCCTCCCTAGGCTTATTCTTGTCCAATTAGGGTTTTTAACCGATCTTGTGCATCCAATAGGTGTGTTTGTGTCATTGGATGATCAATTTGGTCATTTTCGTCCTCCCTAGGCATATTCTTGTCCAATTAGGGTTTTTAACCAATCTTGTGCATCCAATAGGTGTGTTTGTGTCATTGGATGACCAATTATGTTATTTTCGTCCTCCCTAGGCATATTCTTGTCCAATTAGGGTTTTTAACTAATCTTGTGCATCCAATACGTTCATTTGTGTCATTGGATGATCAATTAGGTCATTTTCGTCCTCTCTAGGCCTATTCTTGTCCAATTAGGGTTTTAAACCAATCTTGTGCATCCAATAGGTGTGTTTGTGTCATTGGATGATCAATTAGGTCATTTTCGTCCTCCCTAGGCTTATTCTTGTCCAATTAGGGTTTTTAACCAGTCTTGTGCATCCAATAGGTGTGTTTGTGTCATTGGATGATCAATTATGTCATTTTCGTCCTCCCTAGGCTTATTCTTGTCCAATTAGGGTTTTTAACCAATCTTGTGCATCCAATAGGTGTGTTTGTTTCATTGGATGATCAATTAGGTCATTTTCGTCCTTCCTAGGCATATTCTTGTCCAATTAGGGTTTTTAACCAGTCTTGTGCATCCAATAGGTGTGTTTGTGTCATTGGATGATCAATTAGGTCATTTTCGTCCTTCCAAGGCTTATTTTTGTCCAATTAGGGTTTTTAACCAATCTTGTGCATCCAATAAGTTTGTTTGTGTCATTATATTAATATTTAGGTCATTTGCGTCCTCCCTAGGCATCATCTTGTCCAATTAGGGTTTTTAACCAATCTTTTGCATCCAATAGGTGTGTTTGTGTCATTGGAGGATCAATTAGGTCATTTTTGTCCTCCATAGGCTTATTCTTGTCCAATTAAGGTTTTTACCCAATCTTGTGCATCCAATAACTTTGTTTGTGTCATTGAATTAATATTTAGGTCATTTTCGTCCTCCCTAGGCATATTCTTGTCCAATTAGGGTTTTTAACCAATCTTATGCATCCAATAGGTGTGTTTGTGTCATTGGATGATCAATTAGGTCATTTTCGTCCTCCCTAGGCTTATTCTTGTCCAATTAGGGTTTTTAACCAATCTTTTGCATCCAATAGGTGTGTTTGTGTCATTGGATGATCAATTAGGTCATTTTCGTCCTCCCTAGGCTTATTCTTGTCCAATTAGGGTTTTTAACCAATCTTGTGCTTCCAATAAGTGTGTTTGTGTCATTGGATGATCAATTAGGTCATTTTTCGTCCTCCCTAGGCATATTCTTGTCCAATTAGGGTTTTTAACCAATCTTGTGCATCCAATAGGTGTGTTTGTGTCATTGGATGATCAATTTAGGTCATTTTAGTTCTCCCTAGGCATATTCTTGTCCAATTAGGGTTTTTAACCAATCTTGTGCATCCAATAGGTGTGTTTGTGTCATTGGATGATCAATTAGGTCATTTTCGTCCTCCCTAGGCTTATTCTTGTCCAATTAGGGTTTTAAACCAATCTTGTGCATCCAATAGGTGTGTTTGTGTCATTGGATGATCTATTAGGTCATTTTCGTCCTCCCTAGGCTTATTCTTGTCCAATTAGGGTTTTTAACCAATCATGTGCATCCAATAAGTTTGTTTGTGTCATCGAATTAATATTTAGGTCACTTTCGTCCTCCCTAGGCATCATCTGGTCCAATTAGGATTTTTAACCAATCTTTTGCATCCAATACGTGTGTTTGTGTCATTTGATTCACATTTAGGTCATTTTCGTCCTCCCTAGGCTTATTCTTGTCCAATTAGGGTTTTTAACCAATCTTGTGCATCCAATAGGTGTGTTTGTGTCATTGGATGATCAATTAGGTCATTTTCATCCTCCCTAGGCTTATTCTTACCCAATTAGGGTTTTTAACCAATCTTGTGCATCCAATAAGTTGAGTAGTGTCATTGGATTAACATTTAGGTCATTTTCGTCCTCCCTTGGTTTATTCTTGTCCAATTAGGGTTTTTAACCAATCTTGTGCATCCAATAAGTTGAGTAGTGTCATTGGATTAACATTTTGGTCATTTTCGTCCTCCCTAGGCTTATTTTTGTCCAATTAGGCTTTTTAACCAATCTTGTGCATCCAATAAGTTTGTTTATGTCATTGAATTAATATTTAAGTCATTTTCGTCCTTCCTAGGCATATTCTTGTCCAATTAGGGTTTTTAACCAATCTTGTGCATCCAATAGGTGTGTTTGTGTCATTGGATGATCAATTAGGTCATTTTCGTCCTCCCTAGGCTTATTCTTGTCCAATTAGGGTTTTTAACCAATCTTGTGCATCCAATAAGTTTGTTTGTGTCATTGAATTAATATTTAGGTCATTTTCGTCCTCCCTAGGCATCATCTTGTCCAATTAGGATTTTTAACCAATCTTTTGCATCCAATAGGTGTGTTTGTGTCATTGGATGATCAATTAGGTCATTTTCATCCTCCCTAGGCTTATTCTTGTCCAATTATGGTTTTTAACCAATCTTGTGCATCCAATAACTTTGTTTGTGTCATTAAATTAATATTTAGGTCATTTTCGTCCTCCCTAGGCATATTCTTGTCCAATTAGGGTTTTTAACCAATCTTGTGCATCCGATAGGTGTGTTTGTGTCATTGTATGATCAATTAGGTCATTTTCGTCCTCCCTAGGCTTATTCTTGTTCAATTAGGGTTTTTAACCAATCTTGTGCATCCAATAGGTGTCTTTGTGTCATTGGATGATCAATTAGGTCATTTTCGTCCTCCCTAGGCTTATTCTTGTCCAATTAGGGTTTTTAACCAATATTGTGCTTCGAATAAGTGTGTTTGTGTCATTGGATGATCAATTAGGTCATTTTCGTCCTTCCTAGGCATATTCTTGTCCAATTAGGGTTTTTGACCTGTCTTGTGCATCCAATAGGTGTGTTTGTGTCATAGAATGATCAATTAGGTCATTTTCGTCCGCCCAAGGCTTATTCTTGTCCAATTAGGGTTTTTAACCAATCTTGTGCATCCAATAAGTTCATTTGTGTCATTGGATTAACATTTAGGTCATTTTCGTCCTCCCTAGGCATATTCTTGTCCAATTAGGGTTTTTAACCAATCTTGTGCATCCAATAGGTGTGTTTGTTTCATTGGATGATCAATTAGGTCATTTTCGTCCTCCGTAGGCTTATTCTTGTCCAATTAGGGTTTTTAACCAATCTTGTGCATCCAATAACTTTGTTTGTGTCATTGAATTAATATTTAGGTAATTTTCCTCCTCCCTAGGCATATTCTTGTCCAATTAGGGTTTTTAACCAATCTTGTGCATCCAATAGGTTTGTTTGTGTCATTGGATGATCAATTAGGTCATTTTCGTCCTCCCTAGGCTTATTCTTGTCTAATTAGGGTTTTTAACCAATCTTGTGCATCCAATAGGTGTGTTTGTGTCATTGGATGATCAATTAGGTCATTTTCGTCCTCCCTAGGCTTATTCTTGTCCAATTTTAGGTTTTTAACTAATCTTGTGCATCCAATAAGTTCATTTGTGTCATTGGATGATCCATTAGGTCATTTTCGTCCTCCCTAGGCATATTCTTGTCCAACTAGGGTTTTTAACCAATCTTCTGCATCCAATAGGTGTGTTTGTGTCATTGGATGATCAATTAGGTAATTTTCGTCCTCCCTAGGCTTATTCTTGTCCAATTAGGGTTTTTAACCAATCTTGTGCATCCAATAGGTGTGTTTGTGTCATTGGATGATCAATTAGGTCATTTTCGTCCTCCCTAGGCTTATTCTTGTCCAATTAGAGTTTTTAACCAATCTTGTGCATCCAACAAGTTTGTTTATGTCATTGAATTAATATTTAGGTCATTTTCGTCCTCCCTAGGCAAATTCTTTTCCAATTAAGGTTTTTAACCAATCTTGTGCATCCAATAGGTGTGTTTGTATCATTGGATGATCAATTAGGTCATTTTCGTCCTCCCTAGGCATATTCTTGTCCAATTAGGGTTTTTAACCAATCTTGTGCATCCAATAGGTGTGTTTGTGGTAATGGATGATCAATTTTGTCATTTTTGTCCTCCCTATGCTTATTCTTGTCCAAGTAGGGTTTTTAACCAATCTTGTGCATCCAATAGGTGTGTTTGTGTCATTGGATGACCAATTAGGTCATTTTCGTCCTCCCTAGGCTTATTCTTGCCCAATTAGGGTTTTTAACCAATCTTGTGCATCCAATAAGTTGAGTTGTGTCATTGGATTAGCATTTAGGTCCTTTTCGTCCTCCCTAG
>JBBPBR010001779.1:19067-118319 GCA_037974775.1 Cicer pinnatifidum
TCTTGTGCATCCAACAAGTTTGTTTATGTCATTGAATTAATATTTAGGTCATTTTCGTCCTCCCTAGGCATATTCTTTTCCAATTAAGGTTTTTAACCAATCTTGTGCATCCAATAGGTGTGTTTGTATCATTGGATGATCAATTAGGTCATTTTCGTCCTCCCTAGGCATATTCTTGTCCAATTAGGGTTTTTAACCAATCTTGTGCATCCAATAGGTGTGTTTGTGGTAATGGATGATCAATTTTGTCATTTTTGTCCTCCCTAGGCTTATTCTTGTCCAAGTAGGGTTTTTAACCAATCTTGTGCATCCAATAGGTGTGTTTGTGTCATTGGATGACCAATTAGGTCATTTTCGTCCTCCCTAGGCTTATTCTTGCCCAATTAGGGTTTTTAACCAATCTTGTGCATCCAATAAGTTGAGTTGTGTCATTGGATTAGCATTTAGGTCCTTTTCGTCCTCCCTAGGCTTATTCTTGTCCAATTAGGGTTTTTAACCAATCTTGTGCATCCAATAAGTTCATTTGTGTCATTGGATTAACATTTAGGTCATTTTCGTTCTCCCTAGGCATATTCTTGTCCAATTAGGGTTTTTAACCAATCTTGTGCATCCAATAGGTGTGTTTGTGTCATTGGATGATCAATTAGGTCATTTTCGTCCTCCCTAGGCTTATTCTTGTCCAATTAGGGTTTTTAACCAATCTTGTGCATCCAATAGGTGTGTTTGTGTCATTGGATGATCAATTAGGTAATTTTCGTCCTCCCTAGGCTTATTCTTGTCCAATTAGGGTTTTTAACCAATCTTGTGCATCCAATAGGTGTGTTTGTGTCATTGGATGATCAATTCGGTCATTTTCATCCTCCCTAGGCTTATTCTTGTCCAATTAGGATTTTTAACCAATCTTGTGCATCCAACAAGTTTGTTTATGTCATTGAATTAATATTTAGGTCATTTTCGTCCTCCCTAGGCATATTCTTGTCGAATTAGGGTTTTTAACCAATCTTGTGCATCCAATAGGTGTGTTTTTGTCATTGGATGATCAATTAGGTCATTTTCGTCCTCCCTTGGCATATTCTTGTCCAATTAGGGTTTTTAACCAATCTTGTGCATCCAATAGGTGTGTTTGTAGCAATGGATGATCAATTAGGTCATTTTCGTCCTCCCTAGGCTTATTCTTGTCCAATTAGGGTTTTTAACCAATCTTGTGCATCCAATAGGTGTGTTTGTGTCATTGGATGATCAATTAGGTCATTTTCGTCCTCCCTAGGCTTATTCTTGTCCAATTAGGGTTTTTAACCAATCTTGTGCATCCAATAAGTTTGTTTGTGTCATTGAATTAATATTTAGCTCATTTTCGTCCCCCCTAAGCATATTCTTGTCCAATTAGGGTTTTTAACCAATCTTGTGCATCCAATAGGTGTGTTTGTGTCATTGGATGATCAATTAGGTCATTTTCGTCCTCCCTAGGCATATTCTTGTCCAATTAGGGTTTTTAACCAATCTTGTGCATCCAATTGGGGTGTTTGTGGCAAAGGATGATCAATTAGGTCATTTTCGTCCTCCCTAGGCTTATTCTTGTCCAATTAGGGTTTTTAACCAATCTTGTGCATCCAATAGGTGTGTTTGTGTCATTGGATGATCAATTAGGTCATTTTCGTCCTCCCTAGGCTTATTCTTGTCCAATTAGGGTTTTTAACCAATCTTGTGCATCCAATAGGTGTGTTTGTGTCATTGGATGATCAATTAGGTCATTTTCGTCCTCCCTAGGCTTATTCTTGTCCAATTAGGGTTTTTAACCAATCTTGTGCATCCAATAGGTGTGTTTGTGTCATTGGATGATCAATTAGGTCATTTTCATCATCCCAAGGCTTATTCTTGTCCAATTAGGGTTTTTAACCAATCTTGTGCATCCAATAACTTTGTTTGTGTCATTGAATTAATATTTAGGTCATTTTCGTCCTCCTTAGGCATATTCTTGTCGAATTAGGGTTTTTAACCAATCTTGTGAATCCAATCGGTGTGTTTCTGTCATTGGATGATCAATTAGGTCATTTTCGTCCTCCCTAGGCTTATTCTTGTCCAATTAGGGTTTTTAACCAATCTTGTGCATCCAATAGGTGTGTTTGTGTCATTGGATGATCAATTAGGTCATTTTCGTCCTCCCTAGGCTTATTCTTGTCCAATTAGGGTTTTTAACCAATCTTGTGCATCCAATAGGTGTGTTTGTGTCATTGGATGATCAATTAGGTCATTTTCGTCCTCCCTAGGCTTATTCTTGTCCAATTAGGGTTTTTAACCAATCTTGTGCATCCAATAGGTGTGTTTGTGTCATTGGATGATCAATTAGGTCATTTTCGTCCTTTCTATGCTTATTTTTGTCCAATTAGGGTTTTTAAGCAATCTTGTGCATCCAATAAGTTCATTTGTGTCATTGGATGATCAATTAGGTCATTTTCGTCCTCCCTAGGCATATTCTTGTCCAACTAGGGTTTCTAACCAATCTTGTGCTTCCAATAGATGTGTTTGTGTCATTGGATGATCAATTAGGTCATTTTCGTCCTCCCTAGGCTTATTCTTGTCCAATTAGGGTTTTTAACCAATCTTGTGCATCCAATAGGTGTGTTTGTGTCATTGGATGATCAATTAGGTCATTTTCGTCCTCCCTAGGCTTATTCTTGTCCAATTAGGGTTTTTAACCAATCTTGTGCATCCAATAGGTGTGTTTGTGTCATTGGATGATCAATTAGGTCATTTTCGTCCTCCCTAGGCTTATTCTTGTCCAATTAGGGTTTTTAACCAATCTTGTGCATCCAATAAGTTGAGTTGTGTCATTGGATAAACATTTAGGTCATTTTCGTCCTCCCTAGGCATATTCTTTTCCAATTAGGGTTTTTAACCAATCTTGTGCATCTAATAAGTTTGTTTGTTTCATTGAATTAATATTTAGGTCATTTTCGTCCTCCCTAGGCATATTCTTGTCCAATTAGGGTTTTTAACCAATCTTGTGCATCCAATAGGTGTGTTTGTGTCATTGGATGATCAATTAGGCCATTTTCGTCCTCCCTAGGCTTATTCTTGTCCAATTAGGGTTTTAAACCAATCTTGTGCATCCAATAGGTGTGTTTGTGTCATTGGATGATCAATTAGGTCATTTTCGTCCTCCCTAGGCTTATTCTTGTCCAATTAGGGTTTTTAACCAATCTTGTGCATCCAATAAGTTTGTTTGTGTCATTGAATTAATATTTAGGTCATTTTCGTCCTCCCTAGGCTTATTCTTGTCCAATTAGGGTTTTCAACCAATCTTGTGCATCCAATAAGTTCATTTGTGTCATTGGATGATCAATTAGGTCATTTTCATCCTCCCTAGGCATATTCTTGTCCAACTAGGGTTTTAAACCAATCTTGTGCATCCAATAGGTGTATTTGTGTCATTGGGTGATCAATTAGGTCATTTTCGTCCTCCCTAGGCTTATTCTTGTCCAATTAGGGTTTTTAACCAATCTTGTGCATCCAATAGGTGTGTTTGTGTCATTGGATGATCAATTAGGTCATTTTCGTCCTCCCTAGGCATGTTCATGTCCAACTAGCGTTTTTAACCAATCTTGTGCATCCAATAGGTGTGTTTGTGTCATTGGATGATCAATTAGGTCATTTTCGTCCTCCCTAGGCTTATTCTTGTCCAATTAGGGTTTTCAACCAATCTTGTGCATCCAATAAGTTCATTTGTGTCATTGGATGATCAATTAGGTCATTTTCGTCCTCCCTAGGCATATTCTTGTCCAACTAGGGTTTTAAACCAATCTTGTGCATCCAATAGGTGTGTTTGTGTCATTGGATGATCAATTAGGTCATTTTCGTCCTCCCTAGGCTTATTCTTGTCCAATTAGGGTTTTTAACCAATCTTGTGCATCCAATAGGTGTGTTTGTGTCATTGGATGATCAATTAGGTCATTTTCGTCCTCCCGAGGCTTACTATTGTCCAATTAGGGTTTTTAACCATTCTTGGGCATCCAATAAGTTTGTTTGTGTCATTGAATTAATATTTAGGTCATTTTCGTCCTCCCTAGGCATATTCTTGTCCAATTAGGGTTTTTAACCAATCTTGTGCATCCAATATGTGTGTTTATCTCATTGGATGATCGATTAGGTCACTTTGATCCTCCCTAGGCTTATTCTTGTCCAATTAGGGTTTTTAACCAATCTTGTGCATCCAATAAGTTCATTTGTGTCATTGGATTAACATTTAGGTCATTTTCGTCCTCCCTAGGCATATTCTTGTCCAATTAGGGTTTTTAACCAATCTTGTGCATCCAATAGGTGTGTTTGTGTCATTGGATGATCAATTTAGGTCATTTTCGTCCTCCCTAGGCATATTCTTGTCCAATTAGGGTTTTTAACCAATCTTGTGCATCCGATAGGTGTGTTTGTGTCATTGGATGATCAATTTAGGTCATTTTCGTCCTCCATAAGCATATTCTTGTCCAATTAGGGTTTTTAACCAATCTTGTGCATCCAATAGGTGTGTTTGTGTCATTGGATGATCAATTAGGTCATTTTCGTCCTTCCTAGGCTTATTCTTGTCCAATTCGGGTTTTTACCAAATCATGTGCATCCAATAAGTTCATTTGTATCATTGGATGATCAATTAGGTAATTTTCGTCCTCCCTAGGCATATTCTTGTCCAACTTGGGTTTTAAACCAATTTTGTGCATCCAATAGATGTGTTTGTGTCATTGGATGATCAATTAGGTCATTTTCGTCCTCCCTAGGCTTATTCTTGTCCAATTAGGGTTTTTAACCAATCTTGTGCATCCAATAGGTGTGTTTGTGTCATTGGATGATCAATTAGGTCATTTTCGTCCTCCCTAGGCTTATTCTTGTCCAATTAGGGTTTTTAACCAATCTTGTGCATCCAATAGGTGTGTTTGTGTCATTGGATGATCAATTAGGTCATTTTCGTCCTCCCTAGGCTTATTCTTGTCCAATTAGGGTTTTTAACAAATCTTGTGCATCCAATAAGTGTATTTGTGTCATTGGATGATCAATTAGGTCATTTTCGTCCTCCCTAGGCATATTCTTGTACAACTAGGGTTTTTAACCAATCTTGTGCATCCAATAAGTTTATTTGTGTCATTGGATGATCAATTAGGTCATTTTCGTCCTCCCTAGGCATATTCTTGTCCAACTAGGGTTTTTAACCAATCTTGTGCATCCAATAGGTGTGTTTGTGTTATTGAATGATCAATTAGGTCATTTTCGTCCTCCCTGGGCTTATTCTTGTCCAATTAGGGTTTTTAACCAATCTTGTGCATCCAATAGGTGTGTTTGTGTCATTGGATGATCAATTAGGTCATTTTCGTCCTCCCTAGGCTTATTCTTGTCCAATTAGGGTTTTTAACCAATCTTGTGCATCCAATAGGTGTGTTTGTGTCATTGGATGATCAATTAGGTCATTTTCGTCCTCCCTAGGCTTATTCTTGTCCAATTAGGGTTTTTAACAAATCTTGTGCATCCAATAAGTTCATTTGTGTCATTGGATGATCAATTAGGTCATTTTCATCCTCCCTAGGCATATTCTTGTTCAACTAGGGTTTTAAACCAATCTTGTGCATCCAATAGGTGTGTTTATGTCATTGGATGATCAATTAGGTCATTTTCGTCCTCCCTAGGCTTATTCTTGTCCAATTAGGGTTTTTAACCAATCTTGTGCATCCAATAGGTGTGTTTGTGTCATTGGATGATCAATTAGGTCATTTTCGTCCTCCCTAGGCTTATTCTTGTCCAATTAGGGTTTTTAACCAATCTTGTGTATCCAATAACTTTGATTGTGTCATTGAATTAATATTTAGGTCATTTTCGTCCTCCTTAGGCATATTCTTGTCCAATTAGGGTTTTTAACCAATCTTGTGCATGCAATAGGTGTGTTTGTGTCATTGGATGATCAATTAGGTCATTTTCGTCCTCCCTAGGCATATTCTTGTCCAATTAGGGTTTTTAACAAATCTTGTGCATCCAATAGGTGTGTTTGTGGCAATGGATGATCAATTAGGTCATTTTCGTCCTCCCTAGGCATATTCTTGTCCAATTAGGGTTTTTAACCAATCTTGTGCTTCCAATAGGTGTGTTTGTGTCATTGGATGATCAATTAGGTCATTTTCGTCCTCCCTAGGCTTATTCTTGTCCAATTAGGGTTTTTAACCAATCTTGTGCATCCAACAAGTTTGTTTATGTCATTGAATTAATATTTAGGTCATTTTCGTCCTCCATTGGCATATTCTTGTCCAATTAGGGTTTTTAACCAATCTTGTGCATGCAATAGGTGTGTTTGTGTCATTGGATGATCAATTAGGTCATTTTCGACCTCCCTAGGCATATTCTTGTCCAATTAGGGTTTTTAACCAATCTTGTGCATCCAATAGGTGTGTTTGTGGCAATGGATGATCAATTAGGTCATTTTCGTCCTCCCTAGGCTTATTCTTGTCCAATTAGGGTTTTTAACCAATCTTGTGCATCCAATAGGTGTGTTTGTGTCATTGGATGATCAATTAGGTCATTTTCGTCCTCGCTAGGCTTATTCTTGCCCAATTAGGGTTTTTAACCAATCTTGTGCATCCAATAAGTTCATTTGTGTCATTGGATTAACATTTAGGTCATTTTCGTCCTCCCTAGGCATATTCTTGTCCAATTAGGGTTTTTAACCAATATTGTGCATCCAATAGGTGTGTTTGTGTCATTGGATGATCAATTTAGGTCATTTTAGTTCTCCCTAGGCATATTCTTGTCCAATTAGGGTTTTTAACCAATCTTGTGCATCCAATAGGTGTGTTTGTGTCATTGGATGATCAATTAGGTCATTTTCGTCCTCCCTAGGCTTATTCTTGTCCAATTAGGGTTTTAAACCAATCTTGTGCATCCAATAGGTGTGTTTGTGTCATTGGATGATCTATTAGGTCATTTTCGTCCTCCCTAGGCTTATTCTTGTCCAATTAGGGTTTTTAACCAATCATGTGCATCCAATAAGTTTGTTTGTGTCATCGAATTAATATTTAGGTCATTTTCGTCCTCCCTAGGCATCATCTTGTCCAATTAGGATTTTTAACCAATCTTTTGCATCCAATAGGTGTGTTTGTGTCATTTGATTCACATTTATGTCATTTTCGTCCTCCCTAGGCTTATTCTTGTCCAATTAGGGTTTTTAACCAATCTTGTTCATCCAATAGGTGTGTTTGTGTCATTGGATGATCAATTAGGTCATTTTCAACCTCCTTAGGCTTATTCTTACCCAATTAGGGTTTATAACCAATCTTGTGCATCCAATAAGTTGAGTAGTGTCATTGGATTAACATTTAGGTCATTTTCGTCCTCCCTTGGTTTATTCTTGTCCAATTAGGGTTTTTAACCAATCTTGTGCATCCAATAAGTTTGTTTATGTCATTGAATTAATATTTAAGTCATTTTCGTCCTCCGTAGGCATATTCTTGTCCAATTAGGGTTTTTAACCAATCTTGTGCATCCAATAGGTGTGTTTGGGTCATTGGATGATCAATTTGGTCATTTTCGTCCTCCCTAGGCTTATTCTTGTCCAATTAGGGTTTTTAACCAATCTTGTGCATCCAATAAGTTTGTTTATGTCATTGAATTAATATTTAAGTCATTTTCGTCCTCCCTAGGCATATTCTTGTCCAATTAGGGTTTTTAACCAATCTTGTGCATCCAATAGGTGTGTTTGTGTCATTGGCTGATCAATTAGGTCATTTTCGTCCTCCCTAGGCTTATTCTTGTCCAATTATGGTTTTTAACCAATCTTGTGCATCCAATAAGTTTGTTTGTGTCATTGAATTAATATTTACGTCATTTTCGTCCTCCCTAGGCATCATTTTGTCCAATTTGGATTTTTAACCAATCTTTTGCATTTAATAGGTGTGTTTGTGTCATTGGATGATCAATTAGGTCATTTTCGTCCTCCCTAGGCTTATTCTTGTCCAATTAGGGTTTTTAACCAATCTTGTGCATCCAATAACTTTGTTTGTGTCATTAAATTAATATTTAGGTCATTTTCGTCCTCCCTAGGCATATTCTTGTCCAATTAGGGTTTTTAACCAATCTTGTGCATCCGATAGGTGTGTTTGTGTCATTGGATGATCAATTAGGTCATTTTCGTCCTCCCTAGGCTTATTCTTGTCCAATTAGGGTTTTTAACTAATCTTGTGCATCCAATAGGTGTGTTTGTGTCATTGGATAATCAATTAGGTCATTTTCGTCCTCCCTAGGCTTATTCTTGTCCAATTAGGGTTTTTAACCAATCTTGTGCTTCGAATAAGTGTGTTTGTTTCATTGGATGATCAATTAGGTCATTTTCGTCCTTCCTAGGCATATTCTTGTCCAATAAGGGTTTTTAACCAGTCTTGTGCATCCAATAGGCGTGTTTGTGTCATAGAATGATCAATTAGGTCATTTTCGTCCTCCCGAGGCTTATTCTTGTCCAATTAGGGTTTTTAACCAATCTTGTGCATCCAATAAGTTCATTTGTGTCATTGGATTAACATTTAGGTCATTTTCGTCCTCCCTAGGCATATTGTTGTCCAATTAGGGTTTTTAACCAATCTTGTGCATCCAATAGGTGTGTTTGTGTCATTGGATGATCAATTAGGTCATTTTCGTCCTCCCTAGGCTTATTCATTTCCAATTAGGGTTTTTAACCAATCTTGTGCATCCAATAACTTTGTTTGTGTCATTGAATTAATATTTAGGTCATTTTCGTCCTCCCTAGGCATATTCTTGTCCAATTAGGGTTTTTAACCAATCTTGTGCATCCAATAGGTGTGTTTGTGTCATTGGATGACCAATTAGGTCATTTTCGTCCTCCCTAGGCTTATTCTTGTCCAATTAGGGTTTTTAACAATTCTTGTGCATCCAATAGGTGTGTTTGTGGCAATGGATGATCAATTAGGTCATTTTCGTCCTCCCTAGGCATATTCTTGTCCAATTAGGGTTTTTAACCAATCTTGTGCATCCAATAGGTGTGTTTGTGTCATTGGATGATCAATTAGGTCATTTTCGTCCTCCCTAGGCTTATTCTTGTCCAATTAGGGTTTTTAACCAATCTTGTGCATCCAATAGGTGTGTTTGTGTCATTGGATGATCAATTGGGTCATTTTCTTCCTCCCTAGGAATATTTTTATCCAATTAGGGTTTTTAACAAATCTTGTGCATCCAATAGGTTTGTTTGTTTCATTGAATTAATATTTAGGTCATTTTTGTCCTCTCTAGGCATATTCTTGTCCAATTAGGGTTTTTAACCAATCTTGTGCATCCAATAAGTTTGTTTGTGTCAATGAATTAATATTTAGGTCATTTTTGTCCTCCCTAGGCATATTCTTGTCCAATTAGGGTTTTTAACCAATCTTGTGCATCCAATAGGTGTGTTTGTGTCATTGGATGATCAATTAGGTCATTTTCGTCCTCCCTAGGCTTATTCTTGTCCAATTAGGGTTTTTAACCAATCTTGTGCATCCAATAACTTTGTTTGTGTCATTGAATTAATATTTAGGTCATTTTCCTCCTCCCTGGGCATATTCTTGTCCAATTAGGGTTTTTAACCAATCTTGTGCATCCAATAGGTGTGTTTGTGTCATTGGATGATCAATTAGGTCATTTTCGTCCTCCCTAGGCTTATTCTTGTCCAATTAGGGTTTTTAACCAATCTTGTGCATCCAATAACTTTGTTTGTGTCATTGAATTAATTTTTAGGTCATTTTCCTCCTCCCTAGGCATATTCTTGTCCAATTAGGGTTTTTAACCAATCTTGTGCATCCAATAGGTGTGTTTGTGTCATTGGATGATCAATTAGGTCATTTTCGTCCTCCCTAGGCTTATTCTTGTCCAATTAGGGTTTTTAACCAATCTTGTGCATCCAATAAGTTCATTTCTGTCATTGGATTAACATTTAGGTCATTTTCGTCCTTCCTAGTCATATTCTTGTCCAATTAGGGTTTTTAACCAATCTTGTGCTTCCAATAGGTGTGTTTGTGACATTGGATGATCAATTAGGTCATTTTCGTCCTCCCTAAGCTTATTCTAGTCCAATTAGGGTTTTTAACCAATGTTGTGCATCCAATAGGTGTGTTTGTGTCATTGGATTAACATTTAGGTCATTTTCGTCCTCCCTAGGCTTGTTCTTGTCCAATTAGGGTTTTTAACCAATCTTGTGCATCCAATAGGTGTGTTTGTGTCATTGGATGATCAATTAGGTCATTTTCGTCCTCCCTAGGCTTATTCTTGTCCAATTAGGGTTTTTAACCAATCTTGTGCATCCAATAGGTGTGTTTGTGTCATTGGATGATCAATTAGGTCATTTTCGTCCTCCCTAGGCTTATTCTTGTCCAATTAGGGTTTTTAACCAATCTTGTGCATCCAATAAGTTTGTGTGTTTCATTGAATTAATATTTAGGTCATTTTCGTCCTCCCTAGGCATATTCTTGTCCAATTAGGGTTTTTAACCAATCTTGTGCATCCAATAGGTGTGTTTGTGTCATTGGATGATCAATTAGGTCATTTTCGTCCTCCCTAGGCCTATTCTTGTCCAATTAGGGTCTTTAACCAATCTTGTGCATCCAATAAGTTCATTTGTGTCATTGGATGATCAATTAGGTCATTTTTGTCCTCCCTAGGCATATTCTTGTCCAATTAGGGTTTTTAACCAATCTTGTGCATCCAATAAGTTCATTTGTGTCATTGGATGATCAATTAGGTCATTTTTGTCCTCCCTAGGCATATTCTTGTCCAATTAGGGTTTTTAACCAATCTTGTGCATCCAATAGGTGTGTTTGTGTCATTGGATGATCAATTAGGTCATTTTCGTCCTCCCTAGGCTTATTCTTGTCCAATTAGGGTTTTTAACAAATGTTGTGCATCCAATAAGTTCGTTTGTGTCATTGAATTAACATTTAGGTCATTTTCGTCCTCACTAGGCATATTCTTGTCCAATTAGGGTTTTTAACCAATCTTGTGCCTCCAATAGGTGTGTTTGTGTCATTGGATGATCAATTAGGTCATTTTCGTCCTCCCTAGGCATATTCTTGTCCAATTAGGGTTTTTAACCAATCTTGTGCATCCAATAAGTTCATTTGTGTCATTGGATTAACATATAGGTCATTTTCGTCCTCCCTAGGCATATTCTTGTCCAATTAGGGTTTTTAACCAATCTTGTGCATCCAATAAGTTCATTTGTGTTATTGGATTAACATTTAGGTCATTTTCGTCTTCCCTTGGCATATTCTTGTCCAATTAGGGTTTTTAACCAATCTTGTGCATCCAATAGGTGTGGTTGTGTCATTGGATAATCAATTAGGTCATTTTTGTCCTCCCTAGGCTTATTCTTGTCCAATTAGGGTTTTTAACCAATCTTGTGCATCCAATAAGTTTGTTTGTGTCATTGAATTAATATTTAGGTTATTTTGGTCCTCCCTAGGCATATTCTTGTCCAATTAGGGTTTTTAACCAATCTTGTGCATCCAATAGGTGTGTTTGTGTCATTGGATGATCAATTAGGTCATTTTCGTCCTCCCTAGGCTTATTCTTGTCCAATTAGGGTTTTTAACCAATCTTGTGCATCCAATAACTTTGTTTGTGTCCTTGAATTAATATTTAGGTCATTTTCGTCCTCCCTAGGCATATTCTTGTCCAATTAGGGTTTTTACACCAATCTTGGGCTTCCAATAGGTGTGTTTGTGTCATTGGATGATCAATTAGGTCATTTTCGTCCTCCCTAGGCTTATTCTTGTCCAATTAGGGTTTTTAACCAATCTTGTGCATCCAATAGGTGTGTTTGTGTCATTGGATGATCAATTAGGTCATTTTCGTCCTCCCTAGGCTTATTCTTGTCCAATTAGGGTTTTTAACCAATCTTGTGCATCCAATAAGTTTGTTTGTGTCATTGAATTATATTTAGGACATTTTCGTCCTCCCTAGGCATATTCTTTTCCAATTAGGGTTTTTAACCAATCTTGTGCATCCAATAGGTGTGTTTGCGGCAATGGATGATCAATTAAGTCATTTTCGTCCTCCCTAGGCTTATTCTTGTCCAATTAGGGTTTTTAACCAATCTTGTGCATCCAATAGGTGTGTTTGTGTCATTGGATGATCAATTAGGTCATTTTCGTCCTCCCTAGGCTTATTCTTGTCCAATTAGGGTTTTTAACCAATCTTGTGCATCCAATAGGTGTGTTTGTGTCATTGGATGATCAATTAGGTCATTTTCGTCCTTTCTATGCTTATTCTTGTCCAATTAAGGTTTTTAACAAATCTTGTGCATCCAATAAGTTCATTTGTGTCATTGGATGATCAATTAGGTCATTTTCGTCCTCCCTAGGCTTATTCTTGTCCAATTAGGGTTTTTAACCAATCTTGTGCATCCAATAGGTGTGTTTGTGTCATTGGATGATCAATTAGGTCATCTTCGTCCTCCCGAGGCTTATTCTTCTCCAATTAGGGCTTTTAACCAATCTTGTGCATCCAATAGGTGTGTTTGTGTCATTGGATGATCAATTAGGTCATTTTCGTCCTTCCTAGGCATATTCTTGTCCAATTAGGGTTTTTAACCAATCTTGTGCATCCAATAGGTGTGTTTGTGTTATTGGATGATCAATTAGGTCATTTTCGTTCACCCTAGGCTTATTCTTGTCCAATTGGGGTTTTTAACCAATCTTGTGCATCCAATAAGTTCATTTGTGTCATTGGATTAACATTTAGGTCATTTTTGTCCTCCCTAGGCATATTCTTGTCCAATTAGGGTTTTTAACAAATCTTGTGCATCCAATAGGTGTGTTTGTGTCATTGGATGATCAATTAGGTCATTTTCGTCCTCCCTAGGCTTATTCTTGTCCAATTAGGAATTTTAACCAATCTTGTGCATCCAATAGGTGTGTTTGTGTCATTGGATGATCAATTAGGTCATTTTCGTCCTCCCTAGGCTTATTTTTGTCCAATTAGGGTTTTTAACCAATCTTGTGCATCCAATAGGTGTGTTTGTGTCATTGGATGATCAATTAGGTCATTTTCGTCCTCCCTAGGCTTATTCTTGTCGAATTAGGGTTTTTAACCAATGTTGTGCATCTGATAGGTGTGTTTGTGTCATTGGATGATCAATTAGGTCATTTTCGTCCTCCCTAGGAATATTCTTGTCCAATTAGGTTTTTAACCAATCTGTTGCTTCCAATAGGTGTGTTTGTGTCATTGGATGATCAATTAGGTCATTTTCGTCCTCCCTAGGCTTATTCTTGTCCAATTAGGATTTTTAACCAATCTTGTGCATCCAATAAGTTTGTTTATGTCATTGAATTAATATTTAGGTCATTTTCGTCCTCCCTAGGCATATTCTTGTCCAATTAGGGTTTTTAACCAATCTTGTGCATCCAATAGGTGTGTTTCTGTCATTGGATGATCAATTAGGTCATTTTCGTCCTCCCTAGGCTTATTCTTGTCCAGTTAGGGTTTTTAACCAATCTTGTGCATCCAATAGGTGTGTTTGTGTCATTGGACGATCAATTAGGTCATTTTCGTCCTTCCTAGGCATATTCTTGTCGAATTAGGGTTTTTAACCAATCTTGTGCATCCAATAGGTGTGTTTGTGTCATTGGATGATCAATTAGGTCATTTTCGTCCTTTCAAGGCTTATTTTTGTCCAATTAGGGTTTTTAACCAATCTTGTGCATCCAATAAGTTTGTTTGTGTCATTATATTAATATTTAGGTCATTTTCGTCCTCCCTAGGCATCATCTTGTCCAATTAGGGTTTTTAACCAATCTTTTGCATCCAATAGGTGTGTTTGTGTCATTGGAGGATCAATTTGGTCATTTTCGTCCTCCCTAGGCGTATTATTGTCCAATTAGGGTTTTTAACCAATCTTGTGCATCCAATAACTTTGTTTGTGTCATTGAATTAATATTTAGGTCATTTTCGTCCTCCCTAGGCATATTCTTGTCCAATTAGGGTTTTTAACCAATCTTGTGCTTCCAATAAGTGTGTTTGTGTCAATGGATGATCAATTAGGTCATTTTCGTCCTTCCTAGGCATATTCTTGTCCAATTAGGGTTTTTAACCAATCTTGTGCATCCAATAGGTGTGTTTGTGTTATTGGATGATCAATTAGGTCATTTTCGTTCACCCTAGGCTTATTCTTGTCCAATTGGGGTTTTTAACCAATCTTGTGCATCCAATAAGTTCATTTGTGTCATTGGATTAACATTTAGGTCATTTTTGTCCTCCCTAGGCATATTCTTGTCCAATTAGGGTTTTTAACAAATCTTGTGCATCCAATAGGTGTGTTTGTGTCATTGGATGATCAATTAGGTCATTTTCGTCCTCCCTAGGCTTATTCTTGTCCAATTAGGAATTTTAACCAATCTTGTGCATCCAATAGGTGTGTTTGTGTCATTGGATGATCAATTAGGTCATTTTCGTCCTCCCTAGGCTTATTCTTGTCCAATTAGGGTTTTTAACCAATCTTGTGCATCCAATAGGTGTGTTTGTGTCATTGGATTAACATTTAGGTCATTTTCGTCCTCCCTATGCTTATTCTTGGCCAATTAGGGTTTTTAACCAATCTTGTGCATCCAATAAGTTCATTTGTGTCATTGGAAGATCAATTAGGTCATATTCGTCCTCCCTAGGCATATTCTTGTCCAACTAGGCTTTTTAACCAATCTTGTGCATCCAATAGGTGTGTTTGTGTCTTTGGATGATCAATTAGGTCATTTTCGTCCTCCCTAGGCTTATTCTTGTCCAATTAGGAATTTTAACCAATCTTGTGCATCCAATAGGTGTGTTTGTGTCATTGGATGATCAATTAGGTCATTTTCGTCCTCCCTAGGCTTATTCTTGTCTAATTAGGGTTTTTAACCAATCTTGTGCATCCAATAGGTGTGTTTGTGTCATTGGATTAACATTTAGGTCATTTTCGTCCTCCCTATGCTTATTCTTGTCCAATTAGGGTTTTTAACCCATCTTGTGCATCCAATAAGTTTGTTTGTGTCATTGAATTAATATTTAGGTCATTTTCGTCCTCCCTAGGCATATTCTTGCCCAATTAGGATTTTTAACCAATCTTGTGCATCCAATAGGTGTGTTTGTGCCATTGGATGATCAAGTAGGTCATTTTGGTCCTCCCAGGGCTTATTCTTGTCCAATTAGGGTTTTTAACCAATCTTGTGCATCCAATAGGTGTGTTTGTGTCATTGGATGATCAATTAGGTCATTTTCGTCCTCCCTAGGCTTATTCTTGTCCAATTAGGGTTTTTAACCAATCTTGTGCATCCAATAAGTTTGTTTGTGTCATTGAATTAATATTTAGGTCATTTTCGTCCTCCCTAGGCATATTCTTGTCCAATTAGGGTTTTAACCAATCTTGTGCATTCAATAGGTGTGTTTGTGGCAACGGATGATCAATTAGGTCATTTTCGTCCTCTCTAGGCATATTCTTTTCCAATTAGGGTTTTTAACCAATCTTGTGCATCCAATAGGTGTGTTTGTGTCATTGGATGATCAAGTAGGTCATTTTGGTCCTCCCAGGGCTTATTCTTGTCCAATTAGGGTTTTTAACCAATCTTGTGCATCCAATAGGTGTGTTTGTGTCATTGGATGATCAATTAGGTCATTTTCGTCCTCCCTAGGCTTATTCTTGTCCAATTAGGGTTTTTAACCAATCTTGTGCATCCAATAAGTTTGTTTGTGTCATTCAATTAATATTTAGGTCATTTTCGTCCTCCCTAGGCATATTCTTGTCCAATTAGGGTTTTTAACCAATCTTGTGCATCCAATAGGTGTGTTTGTGGCAATGGATGATCAAGTAGGTCATTTTCGTCCTCCCTAGGCTTATTCTTGTCCAATTAGGGTTTTTAACCAATCTTGTGCATCCAATAGGTGTGTTTGTGTCATTGGATGATCAATTAGGTCATTTTCGTCCTCCCTAGGCTTATTCTTGTCCAATTAGGGTTTTTAACCAATCTTGTGCTTCCAATAAGTTTGTTAGTGTCATTAAATTAATATTTAGGTCATTTTCGTCCTCCCTAGGCATATTCTTGTCCAATTAGGGTTTTTAACCAATCTTGTGCATTCAATAAGTTTGTTTGTTTCATTGAATTAATATTTAGGTCATTTTCGTCCTCCCTAGGCATATTCTTGTCCAATTAGGGTTTTTAACCAATCTTGTGCATCCAATAGGTGTGTTTGTGGCATTGGATGATCAATTAGGTCATTTTCGTCCTCCCTAGGCTTATTCTTGTCCAATTAGGGTTTTTAACCAATCTTTTGCATCGAATAAGTTCATTTCTGTCATTGGATTAACATTTAGGTCATTTTCGTCCTCCCTAGGCATATTCTTGTCCAATTAGGGTTTTTAACCAATCTTGTGCTTCCAATAGGTGTGTTTGTGTCATTGGATGATCAATTAGGTCATTTTCGTCCACCCTAGGCTTATTCTTGTCCAATTAGGGTTTTTAACCAATCTTGTGCATCCAATAGGTGTGTTTGTGTCATTGGATGATCAATTAGGTCATTTTCGTCCTCCCTAGGCTTATTCTTCTCCAATTAGGGTTTTTAACCAATCTTATGCATCCAATAACTTTGTTTGTGTCATTGAATTAATATTTAGGTCATTTTCCTCCTCCCTAGGCATATTATTGTCCAATTAGGGTTTTTAACCAATCTTGTGCATCCAATAGGTGTGTTTGTGTCATTGGATGATCAATTAGGTCATTTTCGTCCTCCCTAGGCTTATTCTTGTCCAATTAGGGTTTTTAACCAATCTTGTGCATCCAATAAGTTAATTTTTGTCATTGGATGATCAATTAGGTCATTTTCGTCCTCCCTAGGCATATTCTTGTCCAGTTAGGGTTTTTAACCAATCTTGTGCATCCAATAGGTGTGTTTGTGTCATTGGATGATCAATTAGGTCATTTTCGTCCTCCCTAGGCTTATTCTTGTCCAATTAGGGTTTTTAACCAATCTTGTGCATCCAATAAGTTCATTTGTGTCATTGGATGATAAATTTGGTCATTTTCGTCCTCCATAGGCATATTCTTGTCCAACTAGGGTTTTAAACCAATCTTGTGCATCCAATAGGTGTGTTTGTGTCATTGGATGATCAATTAGGTCATTTTCGTCCTCCCTAGGCTTATTCTTGTCCAATTAGGGTTTTTAACCAATCTTGTGCATCCAATAGGTGTGTTTGTGTCATTGGATGATCAATTAGGTCATTTTCGTCCTCCCTAGGCTTATTCTTGTCCAATTAGGGTTTTTAACCAATCTTGTGCATCCAATAACTTTGTTTGTGTCATTGAATTTATATTTAGGTCATTTTCCTCCTCCCTAGGTATATTCTTGTCCAATTAGGGTTTTTAACCAATCTTGTGCATCCAATAGGTGTGTTTGTGTCATTGGATGATCAATTAGGTCATTTTCGTCCTCCCAAGGCTTATTCTTGTCCAATTAGGGTTTTTAACCAATCTTGTGCATCCAATAAGTTCATTTGTGTCATTGGATTAACATTTAGGTCATTTTCGTCCTCCCTAGGCATATTCTTGTCGAATTAGGGTTTTTAACCAATCTTGTGCATCCAATAGGTGTGTTTGTGGCAATGGATGATCAATTAGGTCATTTTCGTCCTCCCTAGGCTTATTCTTGTACAATTAGGGTTTTTAACCAATCTTGTGCATGCAATAACTTTGTTTGTGTCATTGAATTAATATTTAGGTCATTTTCGTCCTCCCTAGGCATATTCTTGTCCAATTAGGGGTTTTAACCAATCTTGTGCATCCAATAAGTTCATTTGTGTCATTGGATGATCAATTAGGTCATTTTCGTCCTCCCTAGGCTTATTCTTGTCCAATTAGGGTTTTTAACCTATTTTGTGCATCCAATAGGTGTGTTTGTGTCATTGGATGATCAATTAGGTCATTTTCGTCCTCCCTAGGCTTATTCTTGTCCAATTAGGGTTTTTAACCAATCTTGTGCATCCAATAGGTGTGTTTGTGTCATTGGATGATCAATTAGCTCATTTTCGTCCTCCATAGGCTTATTCTTGTCCAATTAGGGTTTTTAACCAATCTTGTGCATCCAATAAGTTTGTTTGTGTCATTGAATTAATATTTAGTTCATTTTCGTCCTCCCTAGGCATCATCTTGTCCAATTAGGGTTTTTAACCAATCTTGTGCTTCCAATAGGTGTGTTTGTGACATTGGATGATCAATTAGGTCATTTTCGTCCTCCCTAGGCTTATTCTTGTCCAATTAGGGTTTTTAACCAATCTTGTGCATCCAATAAGTTGAGTTGCTTCATTGGATTAACATTTAGGTCATTTTCGTCCCCCCTAGGCTTATTCTTGTCCAATTAGGGTTTTTAACCAATCTTGTGCATCCAATAAGTTCATTTGTATCATTGGATTAACATTTAGGTCATTTTCGTCCTCCCTAGGCATATTCTGGTCCAATTAGGGTTTTTAACCAATCTTGTGTATCCAATAGGTGTGTTTGTGTCATTGGATGATCAATTAGGTCATTTTCGTCCTCCCTAGGCTTATTCTTGTCCAATTAGGGTTTTTAACCAATCTTGTGCATCCAATAGGTGTGTTTGTGTCATTGGATGATCAATTAGGTCATTTTCGTCCTCCATATGCTTATTCTTGTCCAATTAGGGTTTTTAACCAAACTAGTGCATCCAATAGGTGTGTTTGTGTCATTGGATGATCAATTAGGTCATTTTCGTCCTCCCTAGGCTTATTCTTGTCCAATTAGGGTTTTTAACCAAACTTGTGCATCCAATAGGTGTGTTTGTGTCATTGGATGATCAATTAGGTCATTTTCGTCCCCCCTAGGCTTATTCTTGTCCAATTAGGGTTTTTAACCAATCTTGTGCTTCCAATAAATGTGTTTATGTCATTGGATGATCAATTAGGTCATTTTCGTCCTTCCTAGGCATATTCTTGTCCAATTAGGGTTTTTAACCAGTCTTGTGCATCCAATAGGTGTGTTTGTGTCTTTGGATGATCAATTAGGTCATTTTTGTCCTCCCAAGGCTTATTCTTGTCCAATTAGGGTTTTTAACCAATCTTGTGCAGCCAATAACTTTGTTTATGTCATTGAATTAATATTTAGGTCATTTTCCTCCTCCCTAGGCATATTCTTGTCCAATTAGGATTTTTAACCAATCTTGTGCATCCAATAGGTGCGTTTGTGTCATTGGATGATCATTTAGGTCATTTTCGTCCTCCCTAGGCTTATTCTTGTCCAATTAGGGTTTTTAACCAATCTTGTGCATCCAATAAGTTCATTTGTGTCATTGGATGATCAATTAGGTCATTTTCGTCCTCCCTAGGCATATTCTTGTCCAACTAGGGTTTTTAACCAATCTTGTGCATCCAATAGGTGTGTTTGTGTCATTGGATGATCAATTAGATCATTTTCGTCCTTCCTAGGCATATTCTTGTCCAATTAGGGTTTTTAACCAGTCTTGTGCATCCAATAGGTGATTTTGTGTCTTTGGATGATCAATTAGGTCATTTTCGTCCTTCCAAGGCTTATTCTTGTCCAATTAGGGGTTTTAACCACTCTTGTGCATCCAATAACTTTGTTTATGTCATTGAATTAATATTTAGGTCATTTTCCTCCTCCCTAGGCATATTCTTGTCCAATTAGGATTTTTAACCAATCTTGTGCATCCAATAGGTGTGTTTGTGTCATTGGATGATCAATTAGGTCATTTTCGTCCTCCCTAGGCTTATTCTTGTCCAATTAGGGTTTTTAACCAATCTTGTGCATCCAATAAGTTCATTTGTGTCATTGGATGATCAATTAGGTCATTTTCGTCCTCCCTAGGCATATTCTTGTCTAACTAGGGTTTTTAACCAATCTTGTGCATCCAATAGGTGTGTTTGTGTCATTGGATGATCAATTAGGTCATTTTCGTCCTCCCTAGGCTTATTCTTGTCCAATTAGGGTTTTAACCAATCTTGTGCATCCAATAAGTTCATTTGTGTCATTGGATTAACATTTAGGTCATTTTCGTCCTCCCTAGGCATATTCTTGTCCAATTAGGGTTTTTAACCAATATTGTGCATCCAATAGGTGTGTTTGTGTCATTGGATGATCAATTTAGGTCATTTTAGTTCTCCCTAGGCATATTCTTGTCCAATTAGGGTTTTTAACCAATCTTGTGCATCCAATAAGTTCATTTGTGTCATTGGATTAACATTTAGGTGATTTTCGTCCTCCCTATGCATATTTTTGTCCAATTAGGGTTTTTAACCAATATATTGTGCATCCAATAGGTGTGTTTGTGTCATTGGATGATCAATTTAGGTCATTTTAGTTCTCCCTAGGCATATTCTTGTCCAATTAGGGTTTTTAACCAATCTTGTGCATCCAATAGGTGTGTTTGTGTCATTGGATGATCAATTAGGTCATTTTCTTCCTCCCTAGGCTTATTCTTGTCCAATTAGGGTTTTAAACCAATCTTGTGCATCCAATAGGTTTGTTTGTGTCATTGGATGATCAATTAGGTCATTTTCGTCCTCCCTAGGCTTATTCTTGTCCAATTAGGGTTTTTAACCAATCTTGTGCATCCAATAGGTGTGTTTGTGTCATTGGAAGATCTATTAGGTCATTTTCGTCCTCCATAGGCTTATTCTTGTCCAATTAGGGTTTTTAACCAATCTTGTGCATCCAATAAGTTTGTTTGTGTCATTGAATTAATATTTAGGTCATTTTCGTCCTCCTTAGGCATCATGTTGTCCAATTAGGATTTTTAACCAATCTTTTGCATCCAATAGGTGTGTTTGTGTCATTGGATGATCAATTAGGTCATTTTCGTCCTCCCTAGGCTTATTCTTGTCCAATTAGGGTTTTAAACCAATCTTGTGCATCCAATAGGTTTGTTTGTGTCATTGGATGATCAATTAGGTCATTTTCGTCCTCCCTAGGCTTATTCTTGTCCAATTAGGGTTTTTAACCAATCTTGTGCATCCAATAGGTGTGTTTGTGTCATTGGAAGATCAATTAGGTCATTTTCGTCCTCCCTAGGCTTATACTTGTCCAATTAGGGTTTTTAACCAATCTTGTGCGTCCAATAAGTTCATTTGTGTCATTGGATGATCAATTAGGTCATTTTCGTCCTCCCTAGGCTTATTCTTGTCCAATTAGGGTTTTTAACCAATCTTGTGCATCCAATAAGTTCATTTGTGTCATTGGATTAACATTTAGGTCCTTTTCGTCCTCCCTAGGCTTATTCTTGTCCAATTAGGGTTTTTAACCAATCTTGTGCATCCAATAAGTTTGTTTGTGTCATTGGATTAATATTTAGGTCATTTTCGTCCTCCCTAGGCATATTCTTGTCCTATTAGGGTTTTTAACCAATCTTGTGCATCCAATAGGTGTCTTTGTGTCATTGGATGATCAATTAGGTCATTTTCGTCCTCCCTAGGCTTATTCTTGTCCAATTAGGGTTTTTAACCAATCTTGTGCATCCAATAAGTTCATTTGTGTCATTGGATTAACATTTAGGTCATTTTCGTCCTCCATAGGCATATTCTTGTCCAATTAGGGTTTTTAACCAATCTTGTCCTTCCAATAGGTGTGTTTGTGTCATTCGATGATCAATTAGGTCATTTTCGTCCTCCCTAGGCTTATTCTTGTCCAATTAGGGTTTTTAACCAATCTTGTGCATCCAATAACTTTGTTTGTGTCATTGAATTAATATATAGGTCATTTTCGTCCTCCCTAGGCATATTCTTGTCCAACTAGGGTTTTTAACCAATCTTGTGCATCCAATAGGTGTGTTTGTGTCATTGGATGATCAATTAGGTCATTTTCGTCCTCCCTAGGCTTATTCTTGTCCAATTAGGGTTTTTAACCAATCTTGTGCATCCAATAAGTTGAGTTGTGTCATTGGATTAACATTTAGGTCATTTTCGTTCTCCCTAGGCATATTCTTGTCCAATTAGGGTTTTTAACCCATCTTGTGCATCGAATAAGTTCATTTGTGTTATTGGATTAACATTTAGGTCATATTCGTCCTCCCTAGGCATATTGTTGTCCAATTAGGGTTTTTAACCAATCTTGTGCATCCAATAGGTGTGTTTGTGTCATTGGATGATCAATTAGGTCATTTTCGTCCTCCCTAGGCTTATTCTTGTCCAATTAGGGTTTTTAACCAATCTTGTGCATCCAATAACTTTGTTTGTGTCATTGAATTAATATTTAGGTCATTTTCGTCCTCCCTAGGCATATTCTTGTCCAATTAGGGTTTTTAATCAATCTTGTGCACCCAATAGGTGTGTTTGTGTCATTGGATGATCAATTTGGTCATTTTCGTCCTCCATAGGCTTATTCTTGTCCAATTAGGGTTTTTAACCAATCTTGTGCATCCAATATGTGTGTTTTTGTCATTGGATAATAAATTAGGTCATTTTCTTCCTCCCCAGGCTTATTCTTGTCCAATTAGGGTTTTCAACCAATCTTGTGCATCCAATAGAAGTGTTTGTGTCATTGGATGATCAATTAGGTCATTTTCGTCCTCTCTAGGCTTATTCTTGTCCAATTAGTGTTTTTAACCAATCTTGTGCATCCAATAGGTGTGTTTGTGTCATTGGATGATCAATTAGGTCATTTTCGTCCTCCCTAGGCATATTCTTGTCCAGTTAGGGTTTTTAACCAATCTTGTGCATCCAATAGGTGTGTTTGTGTCATTGGATGATCAATTAGGTCATTTTCGTCCTCCCTAGGCTTATTCTTGTCCAATTAGGGTTTTTAACCAATCTTGTGCATCCAATAAGTTCATTTGTGTCATTGAATTAACATTTAGGTAATTTTCGTCCTCCCTAGGCATATTCTTGTTTAATTAGGGTTTTTAACCAATCTTGTGCATCCAATAGGTGTGTTTGTGTCATTGGATGATCAATTAGGTCATTTTCGTCCTCCCTAGGCTTATTCTTGTCCAATTAGGGTTTTTAACCAATCTTGTGCATCCAATAGGTGTGTTTGTGTCATTGGATGATCAATTAGGTCATTTTCGTCCTCCCTAGGCTTATTCTTGTCCAATTAGGGTTTTTAACCAATCTTGTGCATCCAATAGGTGTGTTTGTGTCATTGGATGATCAATTTGCTCATTTTCGTCCTCCCTAGGCTTATTCTTGTCCAATTAGGGTTTTTAACCAATCTTGTGCATCCAATAAGTTTGTTTGTGTCATTGAATTAATATTTAGTTCATTTTCGTCCTCCCTAGGCATCATCTTGTCCAATTAGGGTTTTTAACCAATCTTGTGCATCCAATAGGTGTGTTTGTGTCATTGGATGATCAATTAGGTCATTTTCGTCCTCCCTAGGCTTATTCTTGTCCAATTAGGGTTTTTAACCAATCTTGTGCATCCAATAGGTGTGTCTGTGTCATTGGATGATATATTCGGTCATTTTCTTCCTCCCTAGGCTTGTTCTTGTCCAATTAGGGTTTTTAACCAATCTTGTGCATCCAATAGGTGTGTTTGTGTCATTGGATGATCAATTAGGTCATTTTCGTCCTCCCTAGGCTTATTCTTGTCCAATTAGGGTTTTTAACCAACCTTGTGCATCCAATAGGTGTGCTTGTGTCATTGGATGATCAATTAGGTCATTTTCGTCCTCCCTAGGCTTATTCTTGTCCAATTAGGGTTTTTAACCAATCTTGTGCATCCAATAGGTGTGTTTGTGTCATTGGATGATCAATTAGGTCATTTTCGTCCTCCCTAGGCTTATTCTTGTCCAATTAGGGTTTTTAACCAATCTTGTGCATCCAATAGGTGTGTTTGTGTCATTGGATGATCAATTAGGTCATTTTCGTCCTCCCTAGGCTTATTCTTGTCCAATTAGGGTTTTTAACCAATCTTGTGCATCCAATAACTTTGTTTGTGTCATTGAATTAATATTTAGGAAATTTTCCTCCTCCCTAGGCATATTCTTGTCCAATTAGGGTTTTTAACCAATCTTGTGCATCCAATAGGTGTGTTTGTGTCATTGGATGATCAATTAGGTCATTTTCGTCCTCCCTAGGCTTATTCTTGTCCAATTAGGGTTTTTAACCAATCTTGTGCATCCAATAAGTTCATCTGTGTCATTGGATTAACATTTAGGTCATTTTCGTCCTGCCTAGGCATATTCTTGTCCAATTAGGGTTTTTAACCAATCTTGTGCATCCAATAGGTGTGTTTGTGTCATTGGATGACCAATTAGGTCATTTTCGTCCTCCCTAGGCATATTCTTGTCCAATTAGGGTTTTTAACCAATCTTGTGCATCCAATAGGTGTGTTTGTGTCATTGGATGATCAATTAGTTCATTTTCGTCCTCCCTAGGCATATTCTTGTCCAATAAGGGTTTTTTTAACGAATCTTGTGAATCCAATAGGTGTGTTTGTGTCATTGGATGATCAATTAGGTCATTTTCGTCCTCCCTAGGCTTATTCTTGTCCAATTAGGGTTTTTAACCAATCTTGTGCATCCAATAGGTGTGTTTGTGTCATTGGATGATCAATTAGGTCATTTTCGTCCTCCCTAGGCATATTCTTGTCCAATTAGGGTTTTTAACCAATCTTGTGCATCCAATAGGTCTGTTTGTGTCATTGGATGATCAATTTAGGTCATTTTCGTTCTCCCTAGGCATATTCTTGTGCAATTAGGGTTTTTAACCAATCTTGTGCATCCAATAGGTGTGTTTGTGTCATTGGATGATCAATTAGGTCATTTTCGTCCTCCCTAGGCTTATTCTTGTCCAATTAGGGTTTTTAACCAATCTTGTGCATCCAATAGGTGTGTTTGTGTCATTGGATGATCAATTAGGTCATTTTCGTCCTCCCTAGGCTTATTCTTGTCCAATTAGGGTTTTTAACCAATCTTGTGCATCCAATAACTTTGTTTGTGTCATTGAATTAATATTTAGGTCATTTTCGTCCTCCCTAGGCATATTCTTGTCCAATTATGGTTTTTAACCTATCTTGTGCATCCAATAAGTGTGTTTGTGTCATTGGATGATCAATTAGGTCATTTTCGTCCTCCATTGGCTTATTCTTGTCCAATTAGGGTTATTAACCAATCTTGTGCATCCAATTGGTGTGTTTGTGTCATTGGATGATCAATTTAGGTCATTTTAGTTCTCCCTAGGCATATTCTTGTCCAATTAGGGTTTTTAACCAATCTTGTGCATCCAATAGGTGTGTTTGTGTCATTGGATGATCAATTAGGTCATTTTCGTCCTCCCTAGGCTTATTCTTGTCCAATTAGGGTTTTTAACCAATCTTGTGCATCCAATAGGTGTGTTTGTGTCATTGGATGATCAATTAGGTCATTTTCATCCTACCTACACTTATTCTTGTCAAATTAGGGTTTTTAATCAATCTTGTGCATCCAATAACTTTGTTTGTGTCATTGAATTAATATTTAGGTCATTTTCGTCCTCCCTAGGCATATTCTTGTCCAATTAGGGTTTTTAACCAATCTTGTGCATCCAATAGGTGTGTTTGTGTCATTGGATGATCAATTAGGTCATTTTCGTCCTCCCTAGGCTTATTCTTGTCCAATTAGGGTTTTTAACCAATCTTGTGCATCCAATAGGTGTGTTTGTGTCATTGGATGATCAATTAGGTCATTTTCGTCCTCCCTAGGCTTATTCTTGTCCAATTAGGGTTTTTAACCAATCTTTGCATCCAATAACTTTGTTTGTGTCATTGAATTAATATTTAGGTCATTTTCGTCCTCCCTAGGCATATTCTTGTCCAATTAGGGTTTTTAACCAATCTTGTGCATCCAATAGGTGTGTTTGTGTCATTGGATGATCAATTAGGTCATTTTCGTCCTCCCTAGGCTTATTCATGTCCAATTAGGGTTTTTAACCAATCTTGTGCATCCAATAACTTTGTTTGTGTCATTTAATTAATATTTAGGTAATTTTCGTCCTCCCTAGGCATATTCTTGTCCAATTAGGGTTTTTAACCAATCTTGTGCATCCAATAGGTGTGTTTGTGTCATTGGATGATCAATTAGGTCATTTTCGTCCTCCCTAGGCTTATTCTTGTCCAATTAGGGTTTTTAACCAATCTTGTGCATCCAATAAGTTCATTTGTGTCATTGGATTAACATTTAGGTCATTTTCGTCCTCCCTAGGCATCATCTTGTCCAATTAGGATTTTTAACCAATCTTTTGCATCCAATAGGTGTGTTTGTGTCATTGGATGATCAATTAGGTCATTTTCGTCCTCCCTAGGCTTATTCTTGTCCAATTAAGGTTTTTAACCAATCTTGTGCATCCAATAACTTTGTTTGTGTCAATGAATTAATATTTAGGTCATTTTCGTCCTCCCTAGGCATATTCTTGTCCAATTAGGGTTTTTAACCAATCTTGTGCTTCCAATAAGTGTGTTTGTGTCATTGGATGATCAATTAGGTCATTTTCGTCCTTCCTTGGCATATTCTTGTCCAATTAGGGTTTTTAACCAATCTTGTGCATCCAATAGGTGTGTTTGTGTCATTGGATGATCAATTAGGTCATTTTCGTCCTCCCTAGGCTTATTCATGTCCAATTAGGGTTTTAAACCAATCTTGTGCATCCAATAGGTTTGTTTGTGTCATTGGATGATCAATTAGGTCATTTTCGTCCTCCCTAGGCTTATTCTTGTCCAATTAGGGTTTTTAACCAATCTTGTGCATCCAATAGGTGTGTTTGTGTCATTGGAAGATCTATTAGGTCATTTTCGTCCTCCATAGGCTTATTCTTGTCCAATTAGGGTTTTTAACCAATCTTGTGCATCCAATAAGTTTGTTTGTGTCATTGAATTAATATTTAGGTTATTTTCGTCCTCCTTAGGCATCATGTTGTCCAATTAGGATTTTTAACCAATCTTTTGCATCCAATAGGTGTGTTTGTGTCATTGGATGATCAATTAGGTCATTTTCGTCCTCCCTAGGCTTATTCTTGTCCAATTAAGGTTTTTAACCAATCTTGTGCATCCAATAACTTTGTTTGTGTCAATGAATTAATATTTAGGTCATTTTCGTCCTCCCTAGGCATATTCTTGTCCAATTATGGTTTTTAACCAATCTTGTGCTTCCAATAAGTGTGTTTGTGTCATTGGATGATCAATTAGGTCATTTTCGTCCTTCCTTGGCATATTCTTGTCCAATTAGGGTTTTTAACCAATCTTGTGCATCCAATAGGTGTGTTTCTGTCATTGGATGATCAATTAGGTCATTTTCGTCCACCCTAGGCTTATTCTTGTCCAATTGGGGTTTTAAACCAATCTTGTGCATCCAATAAGTTCATTTGTGTCATTGGATTAACATTTAGGTCATTTTTGTCATCCCTAGGCATATTCTTGTCCAATTAGGGTTATTAACCAATCTTGTGCATCCAATAGGTGTGTTTGTGTCATTGGATGATCAATTAGGTCATTTTCGTCCTCCCTAGGCTTATTCTTGTCGAATTAGGGTTTTTAACCAATCTTGTGCATCCAATAGGTGTGTTTGTGTCATTGGATGATCAATTAGGTCATTTTCGTCCTCCCTAGGCTTATTCTTGTCCAATTAGGGTTTTTAACCAATCTTGTGCATCCAATAGGTGTGTTTGTGTCATCGGATGATCAATTAGGTCATTTTCGTCCTCCCTAGGCTTATTCTTGTCCAATTAGGGTTTTTAACCAATCTTGTGCATCCAATAAGTTTGTTTGTGTCATTGAATTAATATTTAGGTCATATTCGTCCTCCCTAGGCATCATCTTGTCCAATTAGAGTTTTTAACCAATCTTTTGCATCCAATAGGTGTGTTTGTGTATTTGGATGATCAATTAGGTCATTTTCGTCCTCCTTAGGCTTATTCTTGTCCAATTAGGGTTTTTAACCAATCTTGTGCATCCAATAACTTTGTTTGTGTCATTGAATTAATATTTAGGTCATTTTCGTCCTCCCTAGGCATATTCTTCTCCAATTACGGTTTTTAACCAATCTTGTGCATCCAATAGGTGTGTTTGTGTCATTGGATGATCAATTAGGTATTTTCGTCCTCCCTAGGCTTATTCTTGTCCAATTAGGGTTTTTAACCAATCTTGTGCATCAAATAAGTTCATTTGGGTCATTGGATTAACATTTAGGTAATTTTCGTCCTCCCTAGGCATATTCTTGTCCAATTAGGGTTTTTAACCAATCTTGTGCACCCAATAGGTGTGTTTGTGTCATTGGATGATCAATTTAGGTCATTTTAGTTCTGCCTAGGCATATTCTTGTCCAATTAGGGTTTTTAACCAATCTTGTGCATCCAATAGGTGTGTTTGTGTCATTGGATGATCAATTAGGTCATTTTCGTCCTCCCTAGGCTTATTCTTGTCCAATTAGGGTTTTAACCAATCTTGTGCATCCAATAAGTTCATTTGTGTCATTGGATTAACATTTAGGTCATTTTCGTCCTCCCTAGGCATATTCTTGTCCAATTAGGGTTTTTAACCAATGTTGTGCATCCAATAGGTGTGTTTGTGTCATTGGATGATCAATTTAGGTCATTTTAGTTCTCCCTAGGCATATTCTTGTCCAATTAGGGTTTTTAACCAATCTTGTGCTTCCAATAAGTTCATTTGTGTCATTGGATTAACATTTAGGTGATTTTCGTCCTCCCTAGGCATATTTTTGTCCAATTAGGGTTTTTAACCAATATATTGTGCATCCAATAGGTGTGTTTGTGTCATTGGATGATCAATTTAGGTCATTTTAGTTCTTCCTAGGCATATTCTTGTCCAATTAGGGTTTTTAACCAATCTTGTGCATCCAATAGGTGTGTTTGTGTCATTGGATGATCAATTAGGTCATTTTCGTCCTCCCTAGGCTTATTCTTGTCCAATTAGGGTTTTAAACCAATCTTGTGCATCCAATAGGTTTGTTTGTGTCATTGGATGATCAATTAGGTCATTTTCGTCCTCCCTAGGCTTATTCTTGTCCAATTAGGGTTTTTAACCAATCTTGTGCATCCAATAGGTGTGTTTGTGTCATTGGAAGATCTATTAGGTCATTTTCGTCCTCCATAGGCTTATTCTTGTCCAATTAGGGTTTTTAACCAATCTTGTGCATCCAATAAGTTTGTTTGTGTCATTGAATTAATATTTAGGTCATTTTCGTCCTCCTTAGGCATCATGTTGTCCAATTAGGATTTTTAACCAATCTTTTGCATCCAATAGGTGTGTTTGTGTCATTGGATGATCAATTAGGTCATTTTCGTCCTCCCTAGGCTTATTCTTGTCCAATTAAGGTTTTTAACCAATCTTGTGCATCCAATAACTTTGTTTGTGTCATTGAATTAATATTTAGGTCATTTTCGTCCTCCCTAGGCATATTCTTGTCCAATTAGGGGTTTTAACCAATCTTGTGCATCCAATAGGTGTGTTTGTGTCATTGGATGATCAATTAGGTCATTTTTGTCCTCCCTAGGCTTATTCTTGTCCAATTAGGATTTTTAACCAATCTTGTGCATCCAATAGGTGTGTTTGTGTCATTGGATGATCAATTAGGTCATTTTCGTCCTCCCTAGGCTTATTCTTGTCCAATTAGGGTTTTTAACCAATCTTGTGCATCCAATAAGTTCATTTGTGTCATTGGGTGATCAATTAGGTCATTTTCGTCCTCCCTAGGCATATTCTTGTCTAACTAGGGTTTTTAACCAATCTTGTGCATCCAATAGGTGTGTTTGTGTCATTGGATGATCAATTAGGTCATTTTCGTCCTCCCTAGGCTTATTCTTGTCCAATTAGGGTTTTTAACCAATCTTGTGCATCCAATAGGTGTGTTTGTGTCATTGGATGATCAATTAGGTCATTTTCGTCCTCCCTAGGCTTATTCTTGTCCAATTAGGGTTTTTAACCAATCTTGTGCATCAAATAAGTTTGTTTTTGTCATTGAATTATTATTTAGGTCATTTTCGTCCTCCCTAGGCATATTCTTGTCCAATTAGGCTTTTTAACCAATCTTGTGCTTCCAATAGGTGTGTTTGTGTCATTGGATGATCAATTAGGTCATTTTCGTCCTCCCTAGGCTAATTCTTGTCCAATTAGGGTTTTTAACCAATCTTGTGCATCCAATAGGTGTGTTTGTGTCATTGGATGATCAATTAGGTCATTTTCGTCCTCCCTAGGCTTATTCTTGTCCAATTAGGGTTTTTAACCAATCTTGTGCATCCAATAACTTTGTTTGTGTGATTGAATTAATATTTAGGTCATTTTCATCGTCCCTAGGCATATTCTTGTCCAATTAGGGTTTTTAACCAATCTTGTGCATCCAATAGGTGTGTTTGTGTCATTGGATGATCAATTAGGTCATTTTCATCCTCCCTAGGCTTATTCTTGTCCAATTAGGGTTTTTAACCAATCTTGTGCATCCAATAGGTGTGTTTGTGTCTTTGGATGATCAATTAGGTCATTTTCGTCCTCCCTAGGCTTATTCTTGTCCAATTAGGGTTTTTAACCAATCTTGTGCATCCAATAGGTGTGTTTGTGTCATTGGATGATCAATTAGGTCATTTTCGTCCTCCCTAGGCTTATTCTTGTCCAATTAGAGTTTTTAACCAATCTAGTCCATCCAATAGGTGAGTTTGTGTCATTGGATGATCAATTAGGTCATTTTCGTCCTCCCTAGGCATATTCTTGTCCAATTAGGGTTTTTAACCAATCTTGTGCATCCAATAAGTTCATTTGTGTCATTGGATGATCAATTAGGTCATTTTCGTCCTCCCTAGGCATATTCTTGTCCAACTAGGGTTTTTAACCAATCTTGTGCATCCAATAGGTGTGTTTGTGTCATTGGATGATCAATTAGGTCATTTTCGTCCTCCCTAGGCTTATTCTTACCCTATTAGGGTTTTTAACCAATCTTGTGCATCCAATAAGTTGAGTTGTGTCATTGGATTAACATTTAGTTCCTTTTCGTCCTCGCTAGGCTTATTCTTGTCCAATTAGGGTTTTTAACCAATCTTGCGCATCCAATAGGTGTGTTTGTGTCTTTGGATGATCAATTAGGTCATTTTCGTCCTCCCTAGGCTTATTCTTGTCCAATTAGGGTTTTTAACCAATCTTGTGCATCCAATAGGTGTGTTTGTGTCATTGGATGATCAATTAGGTCATTTTCGTCCTCCCTAGGCTTATTCTTGTCCAATTAGGGTTTTTAACCAATCTTGTGCATCCAATAGGTGTGTTTGTTTCATTGGATTAATATTTAGGTCATTTTCGTCCTCCCTAGGCTTATTCTTGTCCAAATAGGGTTTTTAACCAATCTTGTGCATCCAATAAGCTCATTTGTGTCACTGGATTAACATTTAGGTCATTTTCGTCCTCCCTAGGCATATTCTTGTCCAGTTAGGGTTTTTAACCAATCTTGCGCATCCAATAGGTGTGTTTGTGTCTTTGGATGATCAATTAGGTCATTTTCGTCCTCCCTAGGCTTATTCTTGTCCAATTAGGGTTTTTAACCAATCTTGTGCATCCAATAGGTGTGTTTGTGTCATTGGATGATCAATTAGGTCATTTTCGTCCTCCCTAGGCTTATTCTTGTCCAATTAGGGTTTTTAACCAATCTTGTGCATCCAATAGGTGTGTTTGTATCATTTGATGATCAATTAGGTCATTTTCGTCCTCCCTAGGCTTATTCTTGTCCAATTAGGGTTTTTAACCAATCTTGTGCATCCAATAAGTTCATTTGTGTCATTGGATTAACATTTAGGTCATTTTCGTCTTCCATAGGCATATTCTTGTCCAATTAGGGTTTTTAACCAATCTTGTGCATCCAATAAGTGTGTTTGTGTCATTGGATGATCAATTAGGCCATTTTCGTCGTCCCTAGGCTTATTTTTGTCCAATTAGGGTTTTTAACCCATGATGTGCATCCAATAAGTTCGTTTTTGTCATTGAATTAACATTTAGGTGATATTCGTCCTCCCTAGGCATATTCTTGTTCAGTTAGGGTTTTTAACCAATCTTGTGCATCCAATAGGTGTGTTTGTGTCATTGGATGATCAATTAGGTCATTTTCGTCCTCCCTAGGCTTATTCTTGTCCAATTAGGGTTTTTAACCAATCTTGTGCATCCAATAAGTTTGTTTGTGTCATTGAATTAATATTTAGGTCATTTTCGTCCTCCCTAGGCATATTCTTGTCCAATTAGGGTTTTTAACCAATCTTGTGCATCCAATAGGTGTGTTTGTGTCATTGGATGATCAATTAGGTCATTTTCGTCCTCCCTAGGCTTATTCTAGTCCAATTAGGGTTTTTAACCAATCTTGTGCATCTAATAGGTGTGTTTGTGTCATTGGATGATCAATTAGGTCATTTTCGTCCTCCCTAGGCTTATTCTTGTCCAATTAGGGTTTTTAACCAATCTTGTGCATCCAATAAGTGTGTTTGTGTCATTGAATTAATATTTAGGTCATTTTCGTCCTCCCTAGGCATCATCTTGTCCAATTAGGATTTTTAACCAATCTTTTGCATCCAATAGGTGTGTTTGTGTCATTGGATGATCAATTAGGTCATTTTCGTCCTCCCTAGGCTTATTCATGTCCAATTAGGGTTTTTAACCAATCTTGTGCATCCAATAACTTTGTTTGTGTCATTAAATTAATATTTAGGTCATTTTCTACCTCCCTAGGCATATTCTTGTCCAATTAGGGTTTTTAACCAATCTTGTGCATCCAATAGGTGTGTTTGTGTCATTGGATGATCAATTAGGTCATTTTCGTCCTCCCTAGGCTTATTCTTGTCCAATTAGGGTTTTTAACCAATCTTGTGCATCCAATAGGTGTGTTTATGTCATTGGATGATCAATTAGGTCATTTTCGTCCTCCCTAGGCTTATTCTTGTCCAATTAGGGTTTTTAACCAATCTTGTGCATCCAATAACTTTGTTTGTGTCATTGAATTAATATTTAGGTAATTTTCCTCCTCCCTAGGCATATTCTTGTCCAATTAGGGTTTTTATCCAATCTTGTGCACCCAATAGGTTTGTTTGTGTCATTGGATGATCAATTAGGTCATTTTCGTCCTCCCTAGGCTTATTCTTGTCCAATTAGGGTTTTTAACCAATCTTGTGCATCCAATAAGTTCATTTGTGTCATTGGATTAACATTTAGGTCATTTTCGTCCTCCCTAGGCATCATCTTGTCCAATTAGGATTTTTAACCAATCTTTTGCATCCAATAGGTGTGTTTGTGTCATTGGATGATCAATTAGGTCATTTTCGTCCTCCCTAGGCTTATTCTTGTCCAATTAAGGTTTTTAACCAATCTTGTGCATCCAATAACTTTGTTTGTGTTAATGAATTAATATTTAGGTCATTTTCGTCCTCCCTAGGCATATTCTTGTCCAATTAGGGTTTTTAACCAATCTTGTGCTTCCAATAAGTGTGTTTGTGTCATTGGATGATCAATTAGGTCATTTTCGTCCTTCCTAGGCATATTCTTGTCCAATTAGGGTTTTTAACCAATCTTGTGCATCCAATAGGTGTGTTTGTGTCATTGGATGATCAATTAGGTCATTTTCGTCCACCCTAGGCTTATTCTTGTCCAATTGGGGTTTTTAGCCAATCTTGTGCATCCAATAAGTTCATTTGTGTCATTGGATTAACATTTAGGTCATTTTTGTCCTCCCTAGGCATATTCTTTTCCAATTAGGGTTATTAACCAATCTTGTGCATCCAATAGGTGTGTTTGTGTCATTGGATGATCAATTAGGTCATTTTCGTCCTCCCTAGGCTTATTCTTGTCGAATTAGGGTTTTTAACCAATCTAGTGCATCCAATAGGTGTGTTTGTGTCATTGGATGATCAATTAGGTCATTTTCGTCCTCCCTAGGCTTATTCTTGTCCAATTAGGAATTTTAACCAATCTTGTGCATCCAATAGGTGTGTTTGTGTCATTGGATGATCAATTAGGTCATTTTCGTCCTCCCTAGGCTTTTTCTTGTCCAATTAGGGTTTTTAACCAATCTTGTGCATCCAATAAGTTTGTTTGTGTCATTGAATTAATATTTAGGTCATTTTCGTCATCCCTAGGCATCATCTTGTCCAATTAGAGTTTTTAACCAATCTTTTGCATCCAATAGGTGTGTTTGTGTATTTGGATGATCAATTAGGTCATTTTCGTCCTCCCTAGGCTTATTCTTGTCCAATTAGGGTTTTTAACCAATCTTGTGCATCCAATAACTTTGTTTGTGTCATTGAATTAATATTTAGGTCATTTTTGTCCTCCCTAGGCATATTCTTCTCCAATTACGGTTTTTAACCAATCTTGTGCATCCAATAGGTGTGTTTGTGTCATTGGATGATCAATTAGGTATTTTCGTCCTCCCTAGGCTTATTCTTGTCCAATTAGGGTTTTTAACCAATCTTGTGCATCAAATAAGTTCATTTGTGTCATTGGATTAACATTTATGTCATTTTCGTCCTCCCTAGGCATATTCTTGTCCAATTAGGGTTTTTAACCAATCTTGTGCATCCAATAGGCGTGTTTGTGTCATTGGATGATCAATTTAGGTCATTTTAGTTCTCCCTAGGCATATTCTTGTCCAATTAGGGTTTTTAACCAATCTTGTGCATCCAATAGGTGTGTTTTTGTCATTGGATGATCAATTAGGTCATTTTCGTCCTCCCTAGGCTTATTCTTGTCCAATTAGGGTTTTAACCAATCTTGTGCATCCAATAAGTTCATTTGTGTCATTGGATTAACGTTTAGGTCATTTTCGTCCTCCCTAGGCATATTCTTGTCCAATTAGGGTTTTTAACCAATATTGTGCATCCAATAGGTGTGTTTGTGTCATTCGATGATCAATTTAGGTCATTTTAGTTCTCCCTAGGCATATTCTTGTCCAATTAGGGTTTTTAACCAATCTTGTGCATCCAATAAGTTCATTTGTGTCATTGGATTAACATTTAGGTCATTTTCGTCCTCCCTAGGCATATTTTTGTCCAATTAGGGTTTTTAACCAATATATTGTGCATCCAATAGGTGTGTTTGTGTCATTGGATGATCAATTTAGGTCATTTTAGTTCTCCCTAGGCATATTCTTGTCCAATTAGGGTTTTTAACCAATCTTGTGCATCCAATAGGTGTGTTTGTGTCATTGGATGATCAATTAGGTCATTTTCGTCCTCCCTAGGCTTATTCTTGTCCAATTAGGGTTTTTAACCAATCTTGTGCATCCAATAGGTGTGTTTGTGTCATTGGATGATCTATTAGGTCATTTTCGTCCTCCATAGGCTTATTCTTGTCCAATTAGGGTTTTTAACCAATCTTGTGCATCCAATAAGTTTGTTTGTGTCATTGAATTAATATTTAGGTCATTTTCGTCCTCCCTAGGCATCATCTTGTCCAATTAGGATTTTTAACCAATCTTTTGCATCCAATAGGTGTGTTTGTGTCATTGGATGATCAATTAGGTCATTTTCGTCCTCCCTTGGCTTATTCTTGTCCAATTAGGGTTTTTAACCAATCTTGTGCATCCAATAACTTTGTTTGTGTCATTGAATTAATATTTAGGTCATTTTCGTCCTCCCAAGGCATATTCTTGTCCAATTAGGGTTTTTAACCAATCTTGTGCATCCAATAGGTGTGTTTGTGTCATTGGATGATCAATTAGGTCATTTTTGTCCTCCCTAGGCTTATTCTTGTCCAATTAGGGTTTTTAACCAATCTTGTGCATCCAATAGGTGTGTTTGTGTCATTGGATGATCAATTAGGTCATTTTCGTCCTCCCTAGGCTTATTCTTGTCCAATTAGGGTTTTTAACCAATCTTGTGCATCCAATAGGTGTGTTTGTGTCATTGGATGATCAATTAGGTTATTTTCGTCCTCCCTAGGCTTATTCTTGTCCAACTAGGGTTTTTAACCAATCTTGTGCATCCAATAAGTGTGTTTGTGTCATTGGATGATCAATTAGGTCATTTTCGTCATCCCAAGGCATATTCTTGTCCAACTAGGGTTTTTAACCAATCTTGTGCATCCAATAGGTGTGTTTGTGTCATTGGATGATCAATTAGGTCATTTTCGTCTTCCCTAGGCATATTCTTGTCCAACTAGGGTTTTTAACCAATCTTGTGCATCCAATAGGTGTGTTTGTGTCATTGGATGATCAATTAGGTCATTTTCGTCCTCCCTAGGCATATTCTTGTCCAATTAGGGTTTTTAACCAATCTTGTGCATCCAATAGGTGTGTTTGTGTCATTGGATGATCAATTAGGTCATTTTCGTCCTCCCTAGGCTTATTCTTTTCAAAATTGGGTTTTTAACCAATCTTGTGCATCCAATAGGTGTGTTTGTGTCATTGGATGATCAATTAGGTCATTTTCGTCCTCCCTAGGCTTATTCTTGTCCAATTAGGGTTTTTAACCAATCTTGTGCATCCAATAAGTTCATTTGTGTCATTGGGTGATCAATTAGGTCATTTTCGTCCTCCCTAGGCATATTCTTGTCTAACTAGGGTTTTTAACCAATCTTGTGCATCCAATAGGTGTGTTTGTGTCATTGGATGATCAATTAGGTCATTTTCGTCCTCCCTAGGCTTATTCTTGTCCAATTAGGGTTTTTAACCAATCTTGTGCATCCAATAGGTGTGTTTGTGTCATTGGATGATCAATTAGGTCATTTTCGTCCTCCCTAGGCTTATTCTTGTCCAATTAGGGTTTTTAACCAATCTTGTGCATCAAATAAGTTTGTTTTTGTCATTGAATTATTATTTAGGTCATTTTCGTCCTCCCTAGGCATATTCTTGTCCAATTAGGCTTTTTAACCAATCTTGTGCTTCCAATAGGTGTGTTTGTGTCATTGGATGATCAATTAGGTCATTTTCGTCCTCCCTAGGCTAATTCTTGTCCAATTAGGGTTTTTAACCAATCTTGTGCATCCAATAGGTGTGTTTGTGTCATTGGATGATCAATTAGGTCATTTTCGTCCTCCCTAGGCATATTCTTGTCCAATTAGGGTTTTTAACCAATCTTGTGCATCCAATAGGTGTGTTTGTGTCATTGGATGATCAATTAGGTCATTTTCGTCCTCCCTAGGCTTATTCTTGTCCAATTAGGGTTTTTAACCAATCTTGTGCATCCTATAGGTGTGGTTGTGTCATTGGATGATCAATTAGGTCATTTTCGTCCTCCCTATGCTTATTCTTGTCCAACTAGGGTTTTTAACCAATCTTGTGCATCCAATAAGTTTGTTTGTGTCATTGAATTAATATTTAGGTGACTTTCGTCCTCCCTAGGCATATTCTTGTCCAATTAGGGTTTTTAACCAATCTTGTGCATCCAATAGGTGTGTTTGTGTCATTGGATGATCAATTAGGTCATTTTCGTCCTCCCTAGGCATATTCTTGTCCAATTAGGGTTTTTAACCAATCTTGTGCATCCAATAGGTGTGTTTGTGTCATTGGATGATCAATTAGGTCATTTTCGTCCTCCCTAGGCTTATTCTTGTCCAATTAGGGTTTTTAACCAATCTTGTGCATCCAATAGGTGTGTTTGTGTCATTGGATGATATATTAGGTCATTTTCTTCCTCACTAGGCTTATTCTTGTCCAATTAGGGTTTTTAACCAATCTTGTGCATCCAATAGGTGTGTTTGTGTCATTGGATGATCAATTAGGTCATTTTCGTCCTCCCTAGGCTTATTATTGTCCAATTAGGGTTTTTAACCAATCTTGTGGATCCAATAACTTTGTTTGTGTCATTGAATTAATATTTAGGTCATTTTCGTCCTCCCTAGGCATATTCTTGTCCAATTAGGGTTTTTAACAAATCATGTGCATCCAATAGGTGTGTTTGTGTCATTGGATATTCAATTAGGTCACTTTCGTCCTTCCTAGGCTTATTCTTGTCCAATTAGGGTTTTTAACCAATCTTGTGCATCCAATAAGTTCATTTGTGTCATTGGATGATCAATTAGGTCATTTTCGTCCTCCCTAGGCATATTCTTGTCCAATTAGGATTTTAACCAATCTTGTGCATCCAATAGGTGTGTTTGTGTCATTGGATGATCAATTAGGCCATTTTCGTCCTCCCTAGGCTTATTCTTGTCCAATTAGGGTTTTTAACCAATCTTGTGCATCCAATAGGTGTGTTTGTGTCATTGGATGATCAATTAGGTCATTTTCGTCCTCCCTAAGCTTATTCTTGCCCAATTAGGGTTTTTAACCAATCTTGTGCATCCAATAAGTTCATTTGTGTCATTGGATTAACATTTAGGTCATTTTCTTCCTCCCTAGGCATATTCTTGTCCAATTAGAGTTTTAGACCAATCTTGTGTATCCAATAGGTGTGTTTGTGTTATTGGACGATCAATTAGGTTATTTTCGTCCTCCCTAGGCTTATTCTTTTCCCATTAGGGTGTTTAACTAATCTTGTGCATCCAATAAGTTCATTTGTGTCATTGGATGATCAATTAGGTCATTTTCGTCCTCCCTAGGCATATTCTTGTCCAATTAGGGTTTTTAACCAATCTTGTGCATCCAATAGGTGTGTTTGTGTCATTGGATGATCAATTAGGTCATTTTCGTCCTCCCTAGTCTTATTCTTGTCCAATTAGGGTTTTTAACCAATCTTGTGCATCCAATAGGTGTGTTTGTGTCATTGGATGATCAATTAGGTCATTTTCGTCCTCCCTAGGCTTATTCTTGTCCAATTAGGGTTTTTAACCAACCTTGTGCATCCAATAGGTGTGCTTGTGTCATTGGATGATCAATTAGGTCATTTTCGTCCTCCCTAGGCTTATTCTTGTCCAATTAGGGTTTTTAACCAATCTTGTGCATCCAATAGGTGTGTTTGTGTCATTGGATGATCAATTAGGTCATTTTCGTCCTCCCTAGGCTTATTCTTGTCCAATTAGGGTTTTTAACCAATCTTGTGCATCCAATAGGTGTGTTTGTGTCATTGGATGATCAATTAGGTCATTTTCGTCCTCCCTAGGCTTATTCTTGTCCAATTAGGGTTTTTAACCGATCTTGTGCATCCAATAGGTGTGTTTGTGTCATTGGATGATCAATTATGTCATTTTCGTCCTCCCTAGGCATATTCTTGTCCCATTAGGGTTTTTAACCAATCTTGTGCATCCAATAGGTGTGTTTGTGTCATTGGATGATCAATTAGAATATTTTCGTCCTCCCTAGGCTTATTCTTGTCCAATTAGGGTTTTTAACCAATCTTGTGCATCCAATAAGTTGAGTTGTGTCATTGGATTAACATTTAGGTCATTTTCGTCCTCCCTAGGCATATTCTTGTCCAATTAGGGTTTTTAACCAATCTTGTGCATCCAATAGGTGTGTTTGTGTCATTGGATGATCAATTTAGGTCATTTTAGTTCTCCCTAGGCATATTCTTGTCCAATTAGGGTTTTTAACCAATCTTGTGCATCCAATAGGTGTGTTTGTGTCATTGGATGATCAATTAGGTCATTTTCGTCCTACCTAGGCTTATTCTTGTCCAATTAGGGTTTTAACCAATCTTGTGCTTCCAATAAGTTCATTTGTGTCATTGGATTAACGTTTAGGTCATTTTCGTCCTCCCTAGGCATATTCTTGTCCAATTAGGGTTTTTAACCAATATTGTGCATCCAATAGGTGTGTTTGTGTCATTGGATGATCAATTTAGGTCATTTTAGTTCTCCCTAGGCATATTCTTGTCCAATTAGGGTTTTTAACCAATCTTGTGCATCCAATAAGTTCATTTGTGTCATTGGATTAACATTTAGGTCATTTTCGTCCTCCCTAGGCATATTTTTGTCCAATTAGGGTTTTTAACCAATATATTGTGCATCCAATAGGTGTGTTGGTGTCATTGGATGATCAATTTAGGTCATTTTAGTTCTCCCTAGGCATATTCTTGTCCAATTAGGGTTTTTAACCAATCTTGTGCATCCAATAGGTGTGTTTGTGTCATTGGATGATCAATTAGGTCATTTTCGTCCTCCCTAGGCTTATTCTTGTCCAATTAGGGTTTTAAACCAATCTTGTGCATCCAATAGGTTTGTTTGTGTCATTGGATGATCAATTAGGTCATTTTCGTCCTCCCTAGGCTTATTCTTGTCCAATTAGGGTTTTTAACCAATCTTGTGCATCCAATAGGTGTGTTTGTGTCATTGGAAGATCTATTAGGTCATTTTCGTCCTCCATAGGCTTATTCTTGTCCAATTAGGGTTTTTAACCAATCTTGTGCATCCAATAAGTTTGTTTGTGTCATTGAATTAATATTTAGGTCATTTTCGTCCTCCTTAGGCATCATGTTGTCCAATTAGGATTTTTAACCAATCTTTTGCATCCAATAGGTGTGTTTGTGTCATTGGATGATCAATTAGGTCATTTTCGTCCTCCCTAGGCTTATTCTTGTCCAATTAAGGTTTTTAACCAATCTTGTGCATCCAATAACTTTGTTTGTGTCAATGAATTAATATTTAGGTCATTTTCGTCCTCCCTATGCATATTCTTGTCCAATTAGGGTTTTTAACCAATCTTGTGCTTCCAAGAAGTGTGTTTGTGTCATTGGATGATCAATTAGGTCATTTTCGTCCTTCCTTGGCATATTCTTGTCCAATTAGGGTTTTTAACCAATCTTGTGCATCCAATAGGTGTGTTTGTGTCATTGGATGATCAATTAGGTCATTTTCGTCCACCCTAGGTTTATTCTTGTCCAATTGGGGTTTTTAACCAATCTTGTGCATCCAATAAGTTCATTTGTGTCATTGGATTAACATTTAGGTCATTTTTGTCCTCCCTAGGCATATTCTTTTCCAATTAGGGTTATTAACCAATCTTGTGCATCCAATAGGTGTGTTTGTGTCATTGGATGATCAATTAGGTCATTTTCGTCCTCCCTAGGCTTATTCTTGTCGAATTAGGGTTTTTAACCAATCTTGTGCATCCAATAGGTGTGTTTGTGTCATTGGATGATCAATTAGGTCATTTTCGTCCTCCCTAGGCTTATTCTTGTCCAATTAGGGTTTTAACCAATCTTGTGCATCCAATAAGTTGAGTTGTGTCATTGGATTCACATTTAGGTCATTTTCGTCCTCCCTAGGCTTATTCTTGTCCAATTAGGGTTTTTAACCAATCTTGTGCATCCAATAGGTGTGTTTGTGTCATTGGATGATCAATTAGGTCATTTTCGTCCTCCCTAGGCTTATTCTTGTCCAATTAGGGTTTTTAACCAATCTTGTGCATCTAATAGGTGTGTTTGTGTCATTGGATAATCAGTTAGGTCATTTTCGTCCTCCCTAGGCTTATACTTGCCCAATTAGGGTTTTTAACCAATCTTGTGCATCCAATAGGTGTGTTTGTGTCATTGGATGATCAATTAGGTCATTTTTGTCCTCCCTAGGCTTATTCTTGTCCAATTAGGGTTTTTAACCAATCTTTTGCATCCAATAGGTGTGTTTGTGTCATTGGATGATCAATTAGGTCATTTTCGTCCTCCCTAGGCATATTCTTATCCAATTAGGGTTTTTAACCAATCTTGTGCTTCCAATAGGTGTGTTTGTGTCATTGGATTATCAATTAGGTCATTTTCGTCCTCCCTAGGCATATTCTTGTCCAATTAGGGTTTTTAACGAATCTTGTGCATCCAATAGGTGTGTTTGTGTAATTGGATGATCAATTAGGTTATTTTCGTCCTCCCTAGGCATATTCTTGTCCAATTAGGGTTTTTAACCAATCTTGTGCATCCAATAGGTGTGTTTGTGTCATTGGATGATCAATTAGGTCATTTTCGTCCTCCCTAGGCTTATTCTTGTCCAATTAGGGTTTTTAACCAATCTTGTGCATCTAATAGGTGTGTTTGTGTCATAAGATGATCAATTAGGTCATTTTCGTCCTCCCTAGGCTTATTCTTGTCCAATTAGGGTTTTTAACCAATCTTGTGCATCCGATAGGTTTGTTTTTGTCATTGAATTAATATTTAGGTCATTTTCGTCCTCCCTAGGCATATTCTTGTCCAATTAGGGTTTTTAACCAATCTTGTGCATCCAATAGGTGTGTTTGTGTCATTGGATGATCAATTAGGTCATTTTCGTCCTCCCTAGGCTTATTCTTGTCCAATTAGGGTTTTTAACCAATCTTGTGCATCCAATAAGTTTGTTTGTGTCATTGAATTAATATTTAGGTCATTTTCGTCCTCCCTAGGCATCATCTTGTCCAATTAGGATTTTTAACCAATCTTTTGCATCCAATAGGTGTGTTTGTGTCATTGGATGATCAATTAGGTCATTTTCGTCCTCCCTAGGCTTATTCATGTCCAATTTGGGTTTTTAACCAATCTTGTGCATCCAATAACTTTGTTTGTGTCATTAATTTAATATTTAGGTCATTTTCGTCCTCCCTAGGCATATTCTTGTCCAATTAGGGTTTTTAACCAATCTTGTGCATCCAATAGGTGTGTTTGTGTCATTGGATGATCAATTAGGTCATTTTCGTCCTCCCTAGGCATATTCTTGTCCAATTAGGGTTTTTAACCAATTTTGTTCATCCAATAAGTTTGTTTATGTCATTGAATTATTATTTAGGTCATTTTTGTCCTCCCTAGGCATATTCTTGTCCAATTAGGGTTTTTAACCAATCTTGTGCATCCAATAGGTGTGTTTGTGTCATTGGATGATCAATTAGGTCATTTTCGTCCTCCCTAGGCTTATTCTTGTCCAATTAGGGTTTTTAACCAATCTTGTGCATCCAATAAGTTTGTTTGTTTCATTGAATTAATGTTTAGGTCATTTTCGTCCTCCCTAGGCATATTATTGTCCAATTAGGGTTTTTAACCAATCTTGTGCATCCAATAGGTGTGTTTTTGTCATTGGATGATCAATTAGGTCATTTTCGTCCTCCCTAGGCATATTCTTGTCCAATTAGGGTTTTTAACCAATCTTGTGCATCCAATAGGTGTGTTTGTGTCATTGGATGATCAATTAGGTCATTTTCGTCCTCCCTAGGCTTATTCTTGTCCAATTAGGGTTTTTAACCAATCTTGTGCATCCAATAGGTGTGTTTGTGTCATTGGATGATCAATTAGGTCATTTTCGTCCTCCCTAGGCTTATTCTTGTCCAATTAGGGTTTTTAACCAATCTTGTGCATCCAATAAGTTTGTTTGTGTCATTGAACTAAAATTAGGTCATTTTCGTCCTCCCTAGACATATTCTTGTCCAATTAGAGTTTTTAACCAATCTTGTGCATCCAATAGTCGTGTTTGTGTCATTGGATAATCAATTAGGTCATTTTCGTCCTCCCTAGGCTTATTCTTGTCCAATTAGGGTTTTTAACCAATCTTGTGCATCCAATAGGTGTGTTTGTGTCATTGGATGATCAATTAGGTCATTTTCGTCCTCCCTAGGCTTATTCTTGTCCAATTAGGGATTTTAACCAATCTTGTGTATCCAATAACTTTGATTGTGTCATTGAATAAATATTTAGGTCATTTTCGTCCTCCCTAGGCATATTCTTGTCCAATTAGGGTTTTTAACCAATCTTGTGCATGCAATAGGTGTGTTTGTGGCAATGGATGATCAATTAGGTCATTTTCGTCCTCCCTAGGCTTATTCTTGTCCAATTAGGGTTTTTAACCAATCTTGTGCATCCAATAGGTGTGTTTGTGTCATTGGATGATCAATTAGTTCATTTTCGTCCTCCCTAGGTTTATTCTTGTCCAATTAGGGTTTTTAACCAATCTTGTGCATCCAATAGGTGTGTTTGTGTCATTGGATGATCAATTAGGTCATTTTCGTCCTCCCTAGGCTTATTCTTGTCCAATTAGGGTTTTTAACCAATCTTGTGCATCCAATAACTTTTTTATGTGTCATTGAATTAATATTTAGGTCATTTTCGTCCTCCCTAGGCATATTCTTGTCCAATTAGGGTTTTTAACCAATCTTGTGCATCCAATAAGTTCATTTGTGTCATTGGATGATCAATTAGGTCATTTTCGTCCTCCCTAGGCATATTCTTGTCCAACTAGGGTTTTAAACCAATCTTGTGCATCCAATAGGTGTGTTTGTGTCATTGGATGATCAATTAGGTCATTTTCATCCTCCCTAGGCATATTCTTGTCCAATTAGGGTTTTTAACCAATCTTGTGCATCCAATAGGTGTGTTTGTGTCATTGGATGATCAATTAGGTCATTTTCGTCCTCCCTAGGCTTATTCTTGTCCAATTAGGGTTTTTAACCAATCTTGTGCATCCAATAGGTGTGTTTGTGTCATTGGATGATCAATTAGGTCATTTTCTTCCTCCCTAGGCTTATTCTTGTCCAATTAGGGTTTTTAACCAATCTTGTGCATCCAATAACTTTGTTTATGTCATTGGATGATCAATTAGGTCATTTTCGTCCTCCCTAGGCTTATTCTGGTCCAATTAGGGTTTTTAACCAATCTTGTGCATCCAAAAAGTTTCTTTATGTCATTGAATTAATATTTAGGTCATTTTCGTCCTCCCTTGGCATATTCTTGTCCAATTAGGGTTTTTAACCAATCTTGTGCATCCAATAGGTGTGTTTGTGTCATTGGATGATCAATTAGGTCATTTTCGTCCTCCCTAGGCTTATTCTTGTCCAATTAGGGTTTTTAACCAATCTTGTGCATCCAATAGGTGTGTTTGTGTCATTGGATGATCAATTAGGTCATTTTCGTCCTCCCTAGGCTTATTCTTGTCCAATTAGGGTTTTTAACCAATCTTGTGCATCCAATAGGTGTGTTTGTGTCATTGGATGATCAATTAGGTCATTTTCGTCCTTTCTATGCTTATTTTTGTCCAATTAGGGTTTTTAAGCAATCTTGTGCATCCAATAAGTTCATTTGTGTCATTGGATGATCAATTAGGTCATTTTCGTCCTCCCTAGGCATATTCTTGTCCAACTAGGGTTTCTAACCAATCTTGTGCTTCCAATAGATGTGTTTGTGTCATTGGATGATCAATTAGGTCATTTTCGTCCTCCCTAGGCTTATTCTTGTCCAATTAGGGTTTTTAACCAATCTTGTGCATCCAATAGGTGTGTTTGTGTCATTGGATGATCAATTAGGTCATTTTCGTCCTCCCTAGGCTTATTCTTGTCCAATTAGGGTTTTTAACCAATCTTGTGCATCCAATAGGTGTGTTTGTGTCATTGGATGATCAATTAGGTCATTTTCGTCCTCCCTAGGCTTATTCTTGTCCAATTAGGGTTTTTAACCAATCTTGTGCATCCAATAAGTTCATTTGTGTCATTGGATGATCAATTAGGTCATTTTCGTCCTTCCTAGGCATATTCTTGATCAACTAGGGTTTTAAACCAATCTTGTGCATCCAATAGGTGTGTTTGTGTCATTGGATGATCAATTAGGTCATTTTCGTCCTCCCTAGGCTTATTCTTGTCCAATTAGGGTTTTTAACCAATCTTGTGCATCCAATAGGTGTGTTTGTGTCATTGGATGATCAATTAGGTCATTTTCGTCCTCCCTAGGCTTATTCTTGTCCAATTAGGGTTTTTAACCAATCTTGTGCATCCAATAGGTGTGTTTGTGTCATTGGATGATCAATTAGGTCATTTTCGTCCTCCCTAGGCTTATTCTTGTCCAATTAGGGTTTTTAACCAATCTCGTGCATCCAATAGGTGTGTTTGTGTCATTGGATGATCAATTAGGTCATTTTCGTCCTCCCTAAGCTTATTCTTGCCCAATTAGGGTTTTTATCCAATCTTGTGCATCCAATAAGTTCATTTGTGTCATTGGATTAACATTTAGGTCATTTTCGTCCTCCCTAGGCATATTCTTGTCCAATTAGGGTTTTTAACCATTCTTGTGCTTCCAATAGGTGTGTTTGTGTCATTGGATGCTCAATTAGGTCATTTTCGTCCTCTCTAGGCTTATTCTTGTCCAATTAGGATTTTTAACCAATCTTGTGCATCCAACAAGTTTGTTTATGTCATTGAATTAATATTTAGGTCATTTTCGTCCTCCCTAGGCATATTCTTGTCCAATTAGGGTTTTTAACCAACCTTGTGCATGCAATAGGTGTGTTTGTGTCATTGGATGATCGATTAGGTCATTTTCGTCCTCCCTAGGCATATTCTTGTCCAATTAGGGTTTTTAACCAATCTTGTGCATCCAATAGGTGTGTTTGTGGCAATGGATGATCAATTAGGTCATTTTCGTCCTCCCTAGGCTTATTCTTGTCCAATTAGGGTTTTTAACCAATCTTGTGCATCCAATAGGTGTGTTTGTGTCATTGGATGATCAATTAGGTCATTTTCGTCCTCCCTAGGCTTATTCTTGCCCAATTAGGGTTTTTAACCAATCTTGTGCATCCAATAAGTTCATTTGTGTCTTTGGATTAACATTTAGGTCATTTTCGTCCTCCCTAGGCATATTCTTGTCCAATTAGGGTTTTTAACCAATCTTGTGCATCCAATAGGTGTGTTTGTGTCATTGGATGATCAATTTAGGTCATTTTAGTTCTCCCTAGGCATATTCTTGTCCAATTAGGGTTTTTAACCAATCTTGTGCATCCAATAGGTGTGTTTGTGTCATTGGATGATCAATTAGGTCATTTTCGTCCTACCTAGGCTTATTCTTGTCCAATTAGGGTTTTAACCAATCTTGTGCTTCCAATAAGTTCATTTGTGTCATTGGATTAACGTTTAGGTCATTTTCGTCCTCCCTAGGCATATTCTTGTCCAATTAGGGTTTTTAACCAATATTGTGCATCCAATAGGTGTGTTTGTGTCATTGGATGATCAATTTAGGTCATTTTAGTTCTCCCTAGGCATATTCTTGTCCAATTAGGGTTTTTAACCAATCTTGTGCATCCAATAAGTTCATTTGTGTCATTGGATTAACATTTAGGTCATGTTCGTCCTCCCTAGGCATATTTTTGTCCAATTAGGGTTTTAACCAATATTGTGCATCCAATAGGTGTGTTTGTGTCATTGGATGATCAATTTAGGTCATTTTAGTTCTCCCTAGGCATATTCTTGTCCAATTAGGGTTTTTAACCAATCTTGTGCATCCAATAGGTGTGTTTGTGTCATTGGATGATCAATTAGGTCATTTTCGTCCTCCCTAGGCTTATTCTTGTCCAATTAGGGTTTTAAACCAATCTTGTGCATCGAATAGGTTTGTTTGTGTCATTGGATGATCAATTAGGTCATTTACGTCCTCCCTAGACTTATTCTTGTCCAATTAGGGTTTTTAAACAATCTTGTGCATCCAATAGGTGTGTTTGTGTCATTGGAAGATCTATTAGGTCATTTTCGTCCTCCATAGGCTTATTCTTGTCCAATTAGGGTTTTTAACCAATCTTGTGCATCCAATAAGTTTGTTTGTGTCATTGAATTAATATTTAGGTCATTTTCGTCCTCCCTAGGCATCATCTTGTCCAATTAGGATTTTTAACCAATCTTTTGCATCCAATAGGTGTGTTTGTGTCATTGGATGATCAATTAGGTCATTTTCGTCCTCCCTTGGCTTATTCTTGTCCAATTAGGGTTTTTAACCAATCTTGTGCATCCAATAACTTTGTTTGTGTCATTGAATTAATATTTAGGTCATTTTCGTCCTCCCAAGGCATATTCTTGTCCAATTAGGGTTTTTAACCAATCTTGTGCATCCAATAGGTGTGTTTGTGTCATTGGATGATCAATTAGGTCATTTTTGTCCTCCCTAGGCTTATTCTTGTCCAATTAGGGTTTTTAACCAATCTTGTGCATCCAATAGGTGTGTTTGTGTCATTGGATGATCAATTAGGTCATTTTCGTCCTCCCTAGGCTTATTCTTGTCCAATTAGGGTTTTTAACCAATCTTGTGCATCCAATAGGTGTGTTTGTGTCATTGGATGATCAATTAGGTTATTTTCGTCCTCCCTAGGCTTATTCTTGTCCAACTAGGGTTTTTAACCAATCTTGTGCATCCAATAAGTGTGTTTGTGTCATTGGATGATCAATTAGGTCATTTTCGTCATCCCAAGGCATATTCTTGTCCAACTAGGGTTTTTAACCAATCTTGTGCATCCAATAGGTGTGTTTGTGTCATTGGATGATCAATTAGGTCATTTTCGTCTTCCCTAGGCATATTCTTGTCCAACTAGGGTTTTTAACCAATCTTGTGCATCCAATAGGTGTGTTTGTGTCATTGGATGATCAATTAGGTCATTTTCGTCCTCCCTAGGCATATTCTTGTCCAATTAGGGTTTTTAACCAATCTTGTGCATCCAATAGGTGTGTTTGTGTCATTGGATGATCAATTAGGTCATTTTCGTCCTCCCTAGGCTTATTCTTTTCAAAATTGGGTTTTTAACCAATCTTGTGCATCCAATAGGTGTGTTTGTGTCATTGGATGATCAATTAGGTCATTTTCGTCCTCCCTAGGCTTATTCTTGTCCAATTAGGGTTTTTAACCAATCTTGTGCATCCAATAAGTTCATTTGTGTCATTGGGTGATCAATTAGGTCATTTTCGTCCTCCCTAGGCATATTCTTGTCTAACTAGGGTTTTTAACCAATCTTGTGCATCCAATAGGTGTGTTTGTGTCATTGGATGATCAATTAGGTCATTTTCGTCCTCCCTAGGCTTATTCTTGTCCAATTAGGGTTTTTAACCAATCTTGTGCATCCAATAGGTGTGTTTGTGTCATTGGATGATCAATTAGGTCATTTTCGTCCTCCCTAGGCTTATTCTTGTCCAATTAGGGTTTTTAACCAATCTTGTGCATCAAATAAGTTTGTTTTTGTCATTGAATTATTATTTAGGTCATTTTCGTCCTCCCTAGGCATATTCTTGTCCAATTAGGCTTTTTAACCAATCTTGTGCTTCCAATAGGTGTGTTTGTGTCATTGGATGATCAATTAGGTCATTTTCGTCCTCCCTAGGCTAATTCTTGTCCAATTAGGGTTTTTAACCAATCTTGTGCATCCAATAGGTGTGTTTGTGTCATTGGATGATCAATTAGGTAATTTTCGTCCTCCCTAGGCTTATTCTTGTCCAATTAGGGTTTTTAACCAATCATGTGCATCAAATAAGTTCATTAGTGTCATTGGATGATCAATTAGGTCATTTTCGTCCTCCCTAGGCATGTTCTTGTCCAACTAGGGTTTTTAACCAATCTTGTGCATCCAATAGGTGTGTTTGTGTCATTGGATGATCAATTAGGTCATTTTCGTCCTCCCTAGGCTTATTCTTGTCCAATTAGGGTTTTTAACCAATCTTGTGCATCCAATAAGTTTGATTGTTTCATTGAATTAACATTTATGTCATTTTCGTCCTCCCTAGGCATATTCTTGTCCAATTAGGGTTTTTAACCAATCTTGTGCATCCAATAGGTGTGTTTGTGTCATTGGATGATCAATTAGGTCATTTTCGTCCTCCCTAGGCTTATTCTTGTCCAATTAGGGTTTTTAACCAATCTTGTGCATCCAATAGGTGTGTTTGTGTCATTGGATGATCAATTAGGTCATTTTCGTCCTCCCTAGGCTTATTCTTGTCCAATTAGGGTTTTTAACCAATCTTGTGCATCCAATAGGCGTGGTTGTGTCATTGGATGATCAATTAGGTCATTTTCGTCCTCCCTAGGCTTATTCTTGTCCAATTAGGGTTTTTAACCAATCTTGTGCATCCAATAGGTGTGTTTGTGTCATTGGATGATCAATTAGGTCATTTTCGTCCTCCCTAGGCTTATTCTTGTCCAATTAGGGTTTTTAACCAATCTTGTGCATCCAATAGGTGTATTTGTGTCATTGGATGATCAATAAAGTAATTTTCAGCCTCCCTAGGCTTATTCTTGTCCAATTAGGGTTTTTAACCAATCTTGTGCATCCAATAGGTGTGTTTGTGTCATTGGATGATCAATTAGGTCATTTTCGTCCTCCCTAGGCTTATTCTTGTCCAATTAGGGTTTTTAACCAATCGTGTGCATCCAATAAGTTGAGTTGTGTCATTCGGTTAACATTTAGGTCATTTTCGTCCTCCCTAGGCTTATTCTTGTCCAATTAGGGTTTTTAACCAATCTTGTGCATCCAATAGGTGTGTTTGTGGCAATGGATGATCAATTAGGTCATTTTCGTCCTCCCTAGGCTTATTCTTGTCCAATTAGGGTTTTTAACCTATCTTGTGCATCCAATAGGTGTGTTTGTGTCATTGGATGATCAATTAGGTCATTTTCGTCCTCCCTAGGCTTATTCTTGTCCAATTAGAGTTTTTAATCAATCTTGTGCATCCAATAAGTTTTTTTTGTGTCATTTGATGATCAATTAGGTCATTTTCGTCCTCCCTAGTCTTATTCTTGTTCAATTAGGGTTTTTAACCAATCTTGTGCATCCAATAAGTTCAGTTGTGTCATTGGATTAACATTTAGGTCATTTTCGTCCTCCCTAGGCTTATTCTTGTCCAATTAGGGTTTTTAACCATTCTCGTGCATCCAATAAGTTGATTTGTGTCATTGGATTAACATTTAGGTCATTTTTGTCCTCCCTAGGCTTATTCTTGTCCAATTAGGGTTTTTAACCAATCTTGTGCATCCAATAAGTTGAGTTGTTTCATTGGATTAACATTTAGGTCATTTTCGTCCTCCCTAGGCTTATTCTTGTCCAATTAGGGTTTTTAACCAATCTTGTGCATCCAATAAGTTCATTTATGTCATTGGATTAACATTTAGGTCATTTTCACCCTCCCAAGGCATATTCTTGTCCAATTAGGGTTTTTAACCAATCTTGTGTATCCAATAGGTGTGTTTGTGTCATTGGATGATCAATTAGGTCATTTTCGTCCTCCCTAGGCTTATTCTTGTCCAATTAGGGTTTTTAACCAGTCTAGTGCATCCAATAAGTTCATTTGTGTCATTGGATTTACATTTAGGTCATTTTCGTCCTCCCTAGGCATATTCTTGTCCAATTAGGGTTTTTAACCAATCTTGTGCATCCAATAGGTGTGTTTGTGTCATTGGATGATCAATTAGGTCATTTTCGTCCTCCCTAGGCTTATTCTTGACCAATTAGGGTTTTTAACCAATCTTGTGCATCCAATAACTTTGTTTGTGTCATTGAATTAATATTTAGGTCATTTTCGTCCTGCCTAGGCGTCTTCTTGTCCAATTAGGGTTTTTAACCAATCTTGTGTATCCAATAGGTGTGTTTGTGTCATTGGATGATCAGTTAGGTCATTTTCGTCCTCCCTAGGCTTATTCTTCTCCAATTAAGGTTTTTAACCAATCTTGTGCATCCAATAGGTGTGTGTGTGTCATTGGATGATCAATTAGGTCATTTTCGTCCTCCCTAGGCTTATTCTTGTCCAATTAGGGTTTTTAACCAATCTTGTGCATCCAATAAGTTCATTTGTGTCATTGGATTTACATTTAGGTCATTTTCGTCCTCCCTAGGCATATTCTTGTCCAATTAGGGTTTTTAACCAATCTTGTGCATCCAATAGGAGTGTTTGTGTCATTGGTTGATCAATTAGGTCATTTTCGTCCTCCCTAGGCTTATTCTAGTCCAATTAGGGTTTTAAACCAATCTTGTGCATCCAATAGGTGTGTTTGTTTCATTGGATGATCAATTAGGTCATTTTCGTCCTCCCTAGGCTTATTCTTGTCCAATTAGGGTGTTTAACCAATCTTGTGCATCCAATAGGTGTGTTTGTGTCATTGGATGATCTATTAGGTCATTTTCGTCCTCCCTAGGCTTATTCTTGTCCAATTAGGGTTTTTAACCAATCTTGTGCATCCAATAGGTGTGTTTGTGTCATTGGATGATCTATTAGGTCATTTTCGTCCTCCCTAGGCTTATTCTTGTCCAATTAGGGTTTTTAACCAATCTTGTGCATCCAATAAGTTTGTTTGTGTCATTGAATTAATATTTAGGTCATTTTTGTCCTCCCTAGGCATCATCTTGTCCAATTAGGATTTTTAACCAATCTTTTGCATCCAATAGGTGTGTTTGTGTCATTGGATGATCAATTAGGTCATTTTCGTCCTCCCTAGGCTTATTCTTGTCCAATTAAGGTTTTTAACCAATCTTGTGCATCCAATAACTTTGTTTGTGTCAATGAATTCATATTTAGGTCATTTTCGTCCTCCCAAGGCATATTCTTGTCCAATTAGGGTTTTTAACCAATCTTGTGCATCCAATAGGTGTGTTTGTGTCATTGGATGATCAATTTGGTCATTTTCGTCCTCCCTAGGCTTATTCTTGTCCAATTAGGGTTTTTAACCAATTTTGTGCATCCAATAGGTGTGTTTGTGTCATTGGATGATCAATTAGGTCATTTTCGTCCTCCCTAGGCTTATTCTTGTCCAATTAGGGTTTTTAACCAATCTTATGCTTCCAATAAGTGTGTTTGTGTCATTGGATGATCAATTAGGTCATTTTCGTCCTTCCTAGGCATATTCTTGTCCAATTAGGGTTTTTAATCAGTCTTGTGCATCCAATAGGTGTGTTTGTGTCATAGAATGATCAATTAAGTCATTTTCGTCCTCCCAAGGCTTATTTTTGTCCAATTAGGGTTTTTAACCAATCTTGTGCATCCAATAAGTTCATTTGTGTCATTGGATTAACATTTAGGTCATTTTCGTCCTCCCTAGGCATATTCTTGTCCAATTAGGGTTTTTAACAAATCTTGTGCATCCAATAGGTGTGTTTGTGTCATTGGATGATCAATTATGTCATTTTCGTCCTCCCTAGGCTTATTCTTGTCCAATTAGGGTTTTTCACCAATCTTGTGCATCCAATAGGTGTGTTTGTGTCATTGGATGATCAATTAGGTCATTTTCGTCCTCCATGGGCTTATTCTTGTCCAATTAGGGTTTTTAACCAGTCTTGTGCATCCAATAGGTGTGTTTGTGTCATTGGATGATCAATTAGGTCATTTTCGTCCTCCCTAGGCTTCTTCTTGTCCAATTAGGGTTTTTAACCAATCTTGTGCATCCAATAAGTTTGTTTGTGTCATTGAATTAATATTTAGGTCATTTTCGTCCTCCCTAGGCATCATCTTGTCCAATTAGGGTTTTAACCAATCTTTTGCATCCAATAGGTGTGTTTGTGTCATTGGATGATCAATTAGGTCATTTTCGTCCTCCCTAGGCTTATTCTTGTCCAATTAGGGTTTTTAACCAATCTTGTGCATCCAATAGGTTTGTTTGTGTCATTGGATTATTAATTAGGTCATTTTCGTCCTCCCTAGGCATATTCTTGTCCAATTAGGGTTTTTAACCAATCTTGTGCATCCAATAGGTGTGTTTGTGTCATTGGATGATCAATTAGGTCATTTTCGTCCTCCCTAGGCTTATTCTTGTCCAATTAGGGTTTTTAACCAATCTTGTGCTTCCAATAGGTGTATTTGTGTCATTGGATGATCAATTAGGTCATTCTCGTCCTCCCTAGGCTTATTAATGTCCAATTAGGGTTTTTAACCAATTTTGTGCATCCAATGAGTTTGTTTGTGTCACTGAATTAATATTTAGATCATTTTCGTCCTCCCTAGGCATATTCTTGTCCAATTAGGGTTCTTAACCAATCTTGTGCATCCAATAGGTGTGTTTGTTTCACTGGATGATCAATTAGGTCATTTTCGTCCTCCCTAGGCATATTCTTGTCCAATTAGGGTTTTTAACCAATCTTGTGCATCCAATAGGTGTGTTTGTGTCATTGGATGATCAATTAGGTCATTTTCGTCCTCCCTAGGCTTATTCTTGTCCAATTAGGGTTTTTAACCAATCTTGTGCTTCCAATAGGTGTATTTGTGTCATTGGATGATCAATTAGGTCATTCTCGTCCTCCCTAGGCTTATTAATGTCCAATTAGGGTTTTTAACCAATCTTGTGCATCCAATGAGTTTGTTTGTGTCACTGAATTAATATTTAGATCATTTTCGTCCTCCCTAGGCATATTCTTGTCCAATTAGGGTTTCTAACCAATCTTGTGCGTCCAATAGGTGTGTTTGTGTCATTGGATGATCAATTAGGTCATTTTCGTCCTCCCTAGGCATATTCTTGTCCAATTAGGGTTTTTAACCAATCTTGTGCATCCAATAGGTGTGTTTGTGTCATTGGATGATCAATTAGGTCATTTTCGTCCTCCCTAGGCTTATTCTTGTCCAATTAGGGTTTTTAACCAATCTTGTGCATCCAATAACTTTGTTTGTGTCATTGAATTAATATTTAGGTCATTTTCCTCCTCCCTGGGCATATTCTTGTCCAATTAGGGTTTTTAACCAATCTTGTGCATCCAATAGGTGTGTTTGTGTCATTGGATGATCAATTAGGTCATTTTCGTCCTCCCTAGGCTTATTCTTGTCCAATTAGGGTTTTTAACCAATCTTGTGCATCCAATAACTTTGTTTGTGTCATTGAATTAATTTTTAGGTCATTTTCCTCCTCCCTAGGCATATTCTTGTCCAATTAGGGTTTTTAACCAATCTTGTGCATCCAATAGGTGTGTTTGTGTCATTGGATGATCAATTAGGTCATTTTCGTCCTCCCTAGGCTTATTCTTGTCCAATTAGGGTTTTTAACCAATCTTGTGCATCCAATAAGTTCATTTCTGTCATTGGATTAACATTTAGGTCATTTTCGTCCTTCCTAGTCATATTCTTGTCCAATTAGGGTTTTTAACCAATCTTGTGCTTCCAATAGGTGTGTTTGTGACATTGGATGATCAATTAGGTCATTTTCGTCCTCCCTAAGCTTATTCTAGTCCAATTAGGGTTTTTAACCAATGTTGTGCATCCAATAGGTGTGTTTGTGTCATTGGATTAACATTTAGGTCATTTTCGTCCTCCCTAGGCTTGTTCTTGTCCAATTAGGGTTTTTAACCAATCTTGTGCATCCAATAGGTGTGTTTGTGTCATTGGATGATCAATTAGGTCATTTTCGTCCTCCCTAGGCTTATTCTTGTCCAATTAGGGTTTTTAACCAATCTTGTGCATCCAATAGGTGTGTTTGTGTCATTGGATGATCAATTAGGTCATTTTCGTCCTCCCTAGGCTTATTCTTGTCCAATTAGGGTTTTTAACCAATCTTGTGCATCCAATAAGTTCATTTGTGTCATTGGATGATCAATTAGGTCATTTTCGTCCTCCCTAGGCTTATTCTTGTCCAATTAGGGTATTTAACCAATCTTGTGCATCCAATAACTTTGTTTGTGTCATTGAATTAATATTTAGGTCATTTTCGTCCTCCCTAGGCATATTCTTGTCCAATTAGGGTTTTTAACCAATCTTGTGCATCCAATAGGTGTGTTTGTGTCATTGGATGATCAATTAGGTCATTTTCGTCCTCCCTAGGCTTATTCTTGTCCAATTAGGGTTTTTAACCAATCTTGTGCATCCAATAGGTGTGTTTGTGTCATTGGATGATCAATTACGTCATTTTCGTCCTCCCTAGGCTTATTCTTGCCCAATAGGGTTTTTAACCAATCTTGTGCATCCAATAAGTTGAGTTGTGTCATTGGATTAATATTTAGGTCATTTTCGTCCTCCCTAGGCTTATTCTTGTCCAATTAGGGTTTTTAACCAATCTTGTGCATCCAATAGGTGTGTTTGTGTCATTGGATGATCAATTAGGTCATTTTCGTCCTCCCTAGGCTTATTCTTGTCCAATTAGGGTTTTTAACCAATCTTGTGCTTCCAATAAGTGTGTTTGTGTCATTGGATGATCAATTAGGTCATTTTCGTCCTTCCTAGGCATATTCTTGTCCAATTAGTGTTTTTAACCAGTCTTGTGCATCCAATAGGTGTGTTTGTGTCATAGAATGATCAATTAGGTCATTTTCGTTCTCCCAAGGCTTATTCTTGTCCAATTAGGGTTTTTAACCAATCTTGTGCATCCCATAAGTTCATTTGTGTTATTGGATTAACATTTAGGTCATTTTCGTCCTCCCTAGGCATATTCTTGTCCAATTAGGGTTTTTAACCAATCTTGTGCATCCAATAGGTGTGTTTGTGTCATTGGATGATCAATTAGGTCATTTTCGTCCTCCCTAGGCTTATTCTTGTCCAATTAGGGTTTTTAACCAATCATGTGCAACCAATAGGTGTGTTTGTGTCATTTGATGATCAATTAGGTTATTTTCGTCCTCCCTAGGCTTATTCTTCTCCAATTAGGGTTTTTAACCAATCTTGTGCATCCAATAAGTTCATTTGTGTCATTGGATTAACATTTAGGTCATTTTCGTCCTCCCTAGGCATATTCTTGTCCAATTAGGGTTTTTAACCAATCTTTTGCATCCAATAGGTGTGTTTGTTTCATTGGATGATCAATTAGGTCATTTTCGTCCTTCCTAGGCTTATTCTTGTCCAATTAGGGTTTTTAACCAATCTTGTGCATCCAATAAGTTCATTTGTGTCATTGGATTAACATTTAGGTCATTTTCGTCCTCCCTAGGCATATTCTTGTCCAATTAGGGTTTTTAACCAATCTTGTGCATCCAATAGGTGTGTTTGTGTCATTGGATGGTCAATTAGGTCATTTTCGTCCTTTCTATGCTTATTCTTGTCCAATTAGGGTTTTTAACCAATCTTGTGCATCCAATAAGTTCATTTGTGTCATTGGATGATCAATTAGGTCATTTTCGTCCTCCCTAGGCATATTCTTGTCCAACAAGGGTTTTTAACCAATCTTGTGCATCCAATAGGTGTGTTTGTGTCTTTGGATGATCAATTAGGTCATTTTCGTCCTCCCTAGGCTTATTCTTGTCCAATTAGGGTTTTTAACCAATCTTGTGCATCCAATAGGTGTGTTTGTGTCATTGGATGATCAATTAGGTCATTTTCGTCCTCCCTAGGCTTATTCTTGTCCAATTAGAGTTTTTAACCAATCTAGTCCATCCAATAGGTGAGTTTGTGTCATTGGATGATCAATTAGGTCATTTTCGTCCTCCCTAGGCATATTCTTGTCCAATTAGGGTTTTTAACCAATCTTGTGCATCCAATAAGTTCATTTGTGTCATTGGATGATCAATTAGGTCATTTTCGTCCTCCCTAGGCATATTCTTGTCCAACTAGGGTTTTTAACCAATCTTGTGCATCTAATAGGTGTGTTTGTGTCATTGGATGATCAAATAGGTCATTTTCGTCCTCCCTAGGCATATTCTTGTCCAATTAGGGTTTTTAACCAATCTTGTGCATCCAATAGGTGTGTTTGTGTCATTGGATGATCAATTAGGTCATTTTCGTCCTCCCTAGGCTTATTCTTGTCCAATTAGGGTTTTTAACCAATCTTGTGCATCCAATAACTTTGTTTGTGTCATTGAATTAATATTTAGGTCATTTTCGTCCTCCCTAGGCATATTCTTGTCCAATTAGGGTTTTTAACCAATCTTGATCATCCAATAAGTTCATTTGTGTTATTGGATAATCAATTAGGTCATTTTCGTCCTCCCAAGGCTTATTCTTGTCCAATTAGGGTTTTTAACCAATCTTGTGCATCCCATAGGTGTGTTTGTGTCATTGGATGATCAATTAGGTCATTTTCGTCCTCCATAGGCTTATTATTCTTGTCCAATTAGGGTTTTTAACCAATCTTGTGCATTCAATAGGTGTGTTTGTGTCATTGGATGATCAATTAGGTCATTTTCGTCCTCCCTAGGCTTATTCTTGTCCAATTAGGGTTTTTAACCAATCTTGTGCATCCAATAGGTGTGTTTGTGTCATTGGATGATCAATTAGGTCATTTTCGTCCTCCCTAGGCTTATTTTTGTCCAATTAGGGTTTTTAACCAATCTTGTGCATCCAATAGGTGTGTTTGTCTCATTGGATTAATATTTAGGTCATTTTCGTTCTCCCTAGGCTTATTCTTGTCCAATTAGGGTTTTTAACCAATCTTGTGCATCCTATAGGTGTGTTTGTGTCATTGGATGATCAATTAGGTCATTTTCTTCCTCCCCAGGCTTATTCTTGTCCAATTAGGGTTTTTAACCAATCTTGTGCATCCAATAGGTGTGTTTGTGTCATTGGATGATCAATTAGGTCATTTTCGTCCTCCCTAGGCTTATTCTTGTCCAATTAGGGTTTTTAACCAATCTTGTGCATCCAATAGGTGTGTTTGTGTCATTGGATGATCTATTAGGTCATTTTCGTCCTCCCTAGGCTTATTCTTGTCCAATTAGGGTTTTTAACCAATCTTGTACATCCAATAAGTTTGTTTGTGTCATTAAATTAATATTTAGGTCATTTTCGTCCTCCCTAGGCATCATCTTGTCCAATTAGGATTTTTAACCAATCTTTGGTATCCAATAGGTGTGTTTGTGTCATTGGATGATCAATTAGGTCATTTTCGTCCTCCCTAGGGTTATTCTTGTCCAATTAGGGTTTTTAACCAATCTTGTGCATCCAATAACTTTGTTTGTGTCATTGAATTAATATTTAGGTCATTTTCGTCCTCCCTAGGCATATTCTTGTCCAATTAGGGTTTTTAACCAATCTTGTGCATCCAATAGGTGTGTTTGTGTCATTGGATGATCAATTAGGTCATTTTCGTCCTCCCTAGGCTTATTCTTGTCCAATTAGGGTTTTTAACCAATCTTGTGCTTCCAATAGGTGTATTTGTGTCATTGGATGATCAATTAGGTCATTCTCGTCCTCCCTAGGCTTATTAATGTCCAATTAGGGTTTTTAACCAATTTTGTGCATCCAATGAGTTTGTTTGTGTCACTGAATTAATATTTAGATCATTTTCGTCCTCCCTAGGCATATTCTTGTCCAATTAGGGTTCTTAACCAATCTTGTGCATCCAATAGGTGTGTTTGTTTCACTGGATGATCAATTAGGTCATTTTCGTCCTCCCTAGGCATATTCTTGTCCAATTAGGGTTTTTAACCAATCTTGTGCATCCAATAGGTGTGTTTGTGTCATTGGATGATCAATTAGGTCATTTTCGTCCTCCCTAGGCTTATTCTTGTCCAATTAGGGTTTTTAACCAATCTTGTGCTTCCAATAGGTGTATTTGTGTCATTGGATGATCAATTAGGTCATTCTCGTCCTCCCTAGGCTTATTAATGTCCAATTAGGGTTTTTAACCAATCTTGTGCATCCAATGAGTTTGTTTGTGTCACTGAATTAATATTTAGATCATTTTCGTCCTCCCTAGGCATATTCTTGTCCAATTAGGGTTTCTAACCAATCTTGTGCGTCCAATAGGTGTGTTTGTGTCATTGGATGATCAATTAGGTCATTTTCGTCCTCCCTAGGCATATTCTTGTCCAATTAGGGTTTTTAACCAATCTTGTGCATCCAATAGGTGTGTTTGTGTCATTGGATGATCAATTAGGTCATTTTCGTCCTCCCTAGGCTTATTCTTGTCCAATTAGGGTTTTTAACCAATCTTGTGCATCCAATAGGTGTGTTTGTGTCATTGGATGATCAATTAGGTCATTTTCGTCCTCCCTAGGCTTATTCTTGTCCAATTACGGTTTTTAACCAATCTTGTGAATCCAATAAGTTTGTTTGTGTCATTGAATTAATATTCAGGTCATTTTCGTCCTCCCAAGGCATATTCTTGTCCAATTAGGGTTTTTAACCAATCTTGTGCATCCAATAGGTGTGTTTGTGTCATTGGATGATCAATTAGGTCATTTTCGTCCTCCCTAGGCTTATTCTTGTCCAATTAGGGTTTTTAACCAATCTTGTGCATCCAATAAGTTTGTTTGTGTCATTGAATTAATATTTAGGTCATTTTCGTCCTCCCAAGGCATATTCTTGTCCAATTAGGGTTTTTAACCAATCTTGTGCATCCAATAGTTGTGTTTGTGTCATTGGATGATCAATTAGGTCATTTTTGTCCTCCCTAGGCATATTCTTGTCCAACAAGGGTTTTTAACAAATCTGGTGCTTCCAATAGGTGTGTTTGTGTCATTGGATGATCAATTAGGTCATTATGGTCCTCCCTAGGCTTATTCTTGTCCAATTAGGGTTTTTAACCAATCTTGTGCATCCAATAGGTGTGTTTGTGTCATTGGATGATCAATTAGGTCATTTTCGTCCTCCCTAGGCTTATTCTTGTCCAATTAGGGTTTTTAACCAATCTTGTGCATCCAATAGGTGTGTTTGTGTCATTGGATGATCAATTAGGTCATTTTCGTCCTCCCTAGGCTTATTCTTGTCCAATTAGGGTTTTTAACCAATCTTGTGCATCCAATAGGTGTGTTTGTGTCATTGGATGATCAATTAGGTCATTTTCATCATCCCAAGGCTTATTCTTGTCCAATTAGGGTTTTTAACCAATCTTGTGCATCCAATAACTTTGTTTGTGTCATTGAATTAATATTTAGGTCATTTTCGTCCTCCTTAGGCATATTCTTGTCGAATTAGGGTTTTTAACCAATCTTGTGAATCCAATCGGTGTGTTTCTGTCATTGGATGATCAATTAGGTCATTTTCGTCCTCCCTAGGCTTATTCTTGTCCAATTAGGGTTTTTAACCAATCTTGTGCATCCAATAAGTTCATTTGTGTCATTGGATTAACATTTAGGTCATTTTCGTCCTCCCTAGGCATATTCTTGTCCAATTAGGATTTTTAACCAATCTTGTGCTTCCAATAGGTGTGTTTGTGTCATTGGATGATCAATTAGGTCATTTTTATCCTCCCTAGGCTTATTCTTGTCCAATTAGGATTTTTAACCAATCTTGTGCGTCCAATATGTTTGTTAGTGTCATTGAATTAATATTTAGGTCATTTTCGTCCTCCCTAGGCCTATTCTTGTCCAATTAGGGTTTTTAACCAATCTTGTGCATCCAATAGGTGTGTTTGTGTCATTTCATGATCAATTAGGTCATTTTCGTCCTCCCTAGGCATATTCTTGTCCAATTAGGGTTTTTAACCAATCTTGTGCATCCAATAGGTGTGTTTGTGTCATTGGATGATCAATTAGGTCATTTTCGTCCTCCCTAGGCTTATTCTTTTCCAATTAGGGTTTTTAACCAATCTTGTGCATCCAATAAGTTGAGTTGTGTCATTGGATGATCAATTAGGTCATTTTCGTCCTCCCTAGGCATATTCTTGTCCAATTAGGGTTTTTAACCAGTCTTGTGCATCCAATAGGTGTGTTTGTGTCATTGGATGATCAATTAGGTCATTTTCGTCCTCCCTAGGCATATTCTTGTCCAATTAGGGTTTTTAACCAATCTTGTGCATCCAATAGGTGTGTTTGTGTCATTGGATGATCAATTATGTCATTTTCGTCCTCCCTAGGCTTATTCTTGTCCAATTAGGGTTTTTAACCAATGTTGTGCATCCAATAGGTTTGTTTGTGTCATTGGATGATCAATTATGTCATTTTCGTCCTCCCTAGGCATATTCTTGTCCAATTAGGGTTTTTAACCAATCTTGTGCATCCAATAGGTGTGTTTGTGTCATTGGATGATCAATTAGGTCATTTTCGTCCTCCCTAGGCTTATTCTTGTCCAATTAGGGTTGTTATCCAATCTTGTGCATCCAATAGGTGTGTTTGTGTCATTGGATGATCAATTAGGTCATTTTCGTCCTCCCTAGGCTTATTCTTGTCCAATTAGGGTTTTTAACCAATCTTGTGCATCCAATAGGTGTGTTTGTGTCATTGGATGATCAATTAGGTCATTTTCGTCCTCCCTAGGCTTATTCTTGTCCAATTAGGGTTTTTAACCAATCTTGTGCATCCAATAGGTGTGTTTGTGTCATTGGATGATCAATTAGGTCATTTTCGTCCTCCCTAGGCTTATTCTTGTCCAATTAGGGTTTTTAACCAATCTTGTGCATCCAATAGGTGTGTTTGTGTCATTGGATGATCAATTAGGTCATTTTCGTCCTTTCTATGCTTATTTTTGTCCAATTAGGGTTTTTAAGCAATCTTGTGCATCCAATAAGTTCATTTGTGTCATTGGATGATCAATTAGGTCATTTTCGTCCTCCCTAGGCATATTCTTGTCCAACTAGGGTTTCTAACCAATCTTGTGCTTCCAATAGATGTGTTTGTGTCATTGGATGATCAATTAGGTCATTTTCGTCCTCCCTAGGCTTATTCTTGTCCAATTAGGGTTTTTAACCAATCTTGTGCATCCAATAGGTGTGTTTGTGTCATTGGATGATCAATTAGGTCATTTTCGTCCTCCCTAGGCTTATTCTTGTCCAATTAGGGTTTTTAACCAATCTTGTGCATCCAATAGGTGTGTTTGTGTCATTGGATGATCAATTAGGTCATTTTCGTCCTCCCTAGGCTTATTCTTGTCCAATTAGGGTTTTTAACCAATCTTGTGCATCCAATAAGTTCATTTGTGTCATTGGATGATCAATTAGGTCATTTTCGTCCTTCCTAGGCATATTCTTGATCAACTAGGGTTTTAAACCAATCTTGTGCATCCAATAGGTGTGTTTGTGTCATTGGATGATCAATTAGGTCATTTTCGTCCTCCCTAGGCTTATTCTTGTCCAATTAGGGTTTTTAACCAATCTTGTGCATCCAATAGGTGTGTTTGTGTCATTGGATGATCAATTAGGTCATTTTCGTCCTCCCTAGGCTTATTCTTGTCCAATTAGGGTTTTTAACCAATCTTGTGCATCCAATAGGTGTGTTTGTGTCATTGGATGATCAATTAGGTCATTTTCGTCCTCCCTAGGCTTATTCTTGTCCAATTAGGGTTTTTAACCAATCTTGTGCATTCAATAAGTTCATTTGTGTTATTGGATTAACATTTAGGTCATTTTCGTCCTCCCTAGGCATATTCTTGTCCAATTAGGGTTTTTAACCAATCTTGTGCTTCCAATAGGTGTGTTTGTGTCATTGGATGATCAATTAGGTCATTTTCGTCCTCCCTAGGCTTATTCTTGTCCAATTAGGGTTTTTAACCAATCTTGTGCATCCAATAAGTTGAGTTGGGTCATTGGATTAACATATAGGTCATTTTCGTCCTCCCTAGGCTTATTCTTGTCCAATTAGGGTTTTTAACCAATCTTGTGCATCCAATAGGTGTGTTTGTGTCATTGGATGATCAATTAGGTCATTTTCGTCCTCCCTAGGCTTATTCTTGTCCAATTAGGGTTTTTAACCAATCTTGTGCATCCAATAAGTTCATTTGTGTCATTGGATTAACATTTAGGTCATTTTCGTCCTCCCTAGGCATATTCTTGTCCAATTAGGGTTTTTAAGCAATCTTGTGCATCCAATAGGTGTGTTTGTGTCATTGGATGATCAATTTAGGTCATTTTCGATCTCTCTAGGCACATTCTTGTCCAATTAGGGTTTTTAACCAATCTTGTGCATCCAATAGGTGTGTTTGTGTCATTGGATGATCAATTAGGTCATTTTCGTCCTCCCTAGGCTTATTCTTGTCCAATTAGGGTTTTTAACCAACCTTGTGCATCCAATAGGTGTGCTTGTGTCATTGGATGATCAATTAGGTCATTTTCGTCCTCCCTAGGCTTATTCTTGTCCAATTAGGGTTTTTAACCAATCTTGTGCATCCAATAGGTGTGTTTGTGTCATTGGATGATCAATTAGGTCATTTTCGTCCTCCCTAGGCTTATTCTTGTCCAATTAGGGTTTTTAACCAATCTTGTGCATCCAATAGGTGTGTTTGTGTCATTGGATGATCAATTAGGTCATTTTCGTCCTCCCTAGGCTTATTCTTGTCCAATTAGGGTTTTTAACCAATCTTGTGCTTCCAATAAGTGTGTTTGTGTCATTGGATGATCAATTAGGTCATTTTCGTCCTTCCTAGGCATATTCTTGTCCAATTAGTGTTTTTAACCAGTCTTGTGCATCCAATAGGTGTGTTTGTGTCATAGAATGATCAATTAGGTCATTTTCGTTCTCCCAAGGCTTATTCTTGTCCAATTAGGGTTTTTAACCAATCTTGTGCATCCAATAAGTTCATTTGTGTTATTGGATTAACATTTAGGTCATTTTCGTCCTCCCTAGGCATATTCTTGTCCAATTAGGGTTTTTAACCAATCTTGTGCATCCAATAGGTGTGTTTGTGTCATTGGATGATCAATTAGGTCATTTTCGTCCTCCCTAGGCTTATTCTTCTCCAATTAGGGTTTTTAACCAATCTTGTGCATCCAATAACTTCAGTTGTGTCATTGGATGATCAATTAGGTCATTTTCGTCCTCCATAGGCTTATTCTTTTCCAATTAGGGTTTTAACCAATCTTGTGCATCCAATAAGTTGAGTTGTGTCATTGGATTCACATTTAGGTCATTTTCATCCTCCCTCGGCTTATTCTTGTCCAATTAGGGTTTTTAACCAATCTTGTGCATCCAATAGGTGTGTTTGTGTCATTGGATGATCAATTAGGTCATTTTCATCCTCCCTAGGCTTATTCTTACCCAATTAGGGTTTTTAACCAATCTTGTGCATCCAATAAGTTGAGTAGTGTCATTGGATTAACATTTAGGTCATTTTCGTCCTCCCGTGGTTTATTCTTGTCCAATTAGGGTTTTTAACCAATCTTGTGCATCCAATAAGTTTGTTTGTGTCATTGGATGATCAATTAGGTCATTTTCGTCCTCCCTAGGCTTATTCTTTTCCAATTAGGGTTTTCAACCAATCTTGTGCACCCAATAAGTTTGTTTATGTCATTGAATTAATATTTAAGTCATTTTCGTCCTCCCTAGGCATATTCTTGTCCAATTAGGGTTTTTAACCAATCTTGTGCATCCAATAGGTGTGTTTGTGTCATTGGATGATCAATTAGGTCATTTTCGTCCTCCCTAGGCTTATTCTTGTCCAATTAGGGTTTTTAACCAATCTTGTGCATCCAATAAGTTTGTTTGTGTCATTGAATTAATATTTAGGTCATTTTCGTCCTCCCTAGGCATCATCTTGTCCAATTAGGATTTTTAACCAATCTTTTGCATCCCATAGGTGTGTTTGTGTCATTGGATAATCAATTAGGTCATTTTTGTCCTCCCTAGGCTTATTCTTGTCCAATTAAGGTTTTTAACCAATCTTGTGCATCCAATAACTTTGTTTGTGTCATTAAATTAATATTTAGGTCATTTTCGTCCTCCCTCGGCATATTCTTGTCCAATTATGGTTTTTAACCAATCTTGTGCATCCAATAGGTGTGTTTGTGTCATTGGATGATCAATTAGGTCATTTTCGTCCTCCCTAGGCTTATTCTTGTCCAATTAGGGTTTTTAACCAATGTTGTGCATCCAATAGGTGTGTTTGTGTCATTGGATGATCAATTAGGTCATTTTCGTCCTTCTAGGCTTATTCTTGTCCAATTAGGGTTTTTAACCAATCTTGTGCTTCCAATAAGTGTGTTTGTGTCATTGGATGATCAATTAGGTCATTTTCGTCCTTCCTAGGCATATTCTTGTCCAATTAGTGTTTTTAACCAGTCTTGTGCATCCAATAGGTGTGTTTGTGTCATAGAATGATCAATTAGGTCATTTTCGTCCTCCCAAGGCTTATTCTTGTCCAATTAGGGTTTTTAACCAATCTTGTGCATCCAATAAGTTCATTTGTGTCATTTGATTAACATTTAGGTCATTTTCGTCCTCCCTAGGCATATTCTTGTCCAATTAGGGTTTTTAACCAATCTTGTGCTTCCAATATGTGTGTTTGTGTCATTGGATAATCAATTAGGTCATTTTCGTCCTCCGTAGGCTTATTCTTGTCCAATTAGGGTTTTTAACCAATCTTGTGCATCCAATAGGTGTGTTTGTGTCATTGGATGATCAATTAGGTCATTTTCGTCCTCCCTAGGCTTATTCTTGTCCAATTAGGGTTTTTAACCAATCTTGTGCATCCTATAAGTTTGTTTGTGTCATTGAACTAATATTTATGTCATTTTCGTCCTCCCTAGGCATATTCTTGTCCAGTTAGGGTTTTTAACCAATCTTGTGCATCCAATAAGTTTGTTTGTGTCATTGAATTAATATTTAGGTCATTTTCGTCCTCCCTAGGCATATTCTTGTCCAATTAGGGTTTTTAACCAATCTTGTGCATCCAATAGGTGTGTTTGTGTCATTGGATGATCAATTAGGTCATTTTCGTCCTCCCTAGGCTTATTCTTGTCCAATTAGGGTTTTTAACCAATCTTGTGTATCCAATAGGTGTGTTTGTGTCATTGGATGAGCAATTAGGTCATTTTCGTCCTCCCTAGGCTTATTCTTGTCCAATTAGGGTTTTTAATCAATCTTGTGCATCCAATAAGTTCATTTGTGTCATTTGATTAACATTTAGGTCATTTTCGTTCTCCCTAGGCTTATTCTTGTCCAGTTAGGGTTTTTAACCAATCTTGTGCATCCAATAGGTGTGTTTGTGTCATTGGATGATCAATTAGGTAATTTTCGTCCTCCCTAGGCTTATTCTTGTCCAATTAGGGTTTTTAACCAATCTTGTGCATCAAATAAGTTCTTTAGTGTCATTGGATGATCAATTAGGTCATTTTCGTCCTCCCTAGGCATGTTCTTGTCCAACTAGGGTTTTTAACCAATCTTGTGCATCCAATAGGTGTGTTTGTGTCATTGGATGATCAATTAGGTCATTTTCGTCCTCCCTAGGCTTATTCTTGTCCAATTAGGGTTTTTTACCAATCTTGTGCATCCAATAAGTGTGTTTGTGTCATTGGATGATCAATTAGGTCATTTTCGTCCTCCCTAGGCTTATTCTTGTCCAATTAGGGTTTTTAACCAATCTTGTGCATCCAATAGGTGTGTTTGTGTCATTGGATGATCAATTAGGTCATTTTCGTCCTCCCTAGGCTTATTCTTGTCCAATTAGGGTTTTTAACCAATCTTGTGCATCCAATAGGTGTGTTTGTGTCATTGGATGATCAATTAGGTCATTTTCGTCCTTTCTATGCTTATTTTTGTCCAATTAGGGTTTTTAAGCAATCTTGTGCATCCAATAAGTTCATTTGTGTCATTGGATGATCAATTAGGTCATTTTCGTCCTCCCTAGGCATATTCTTGTCCAACTAGGGTTTCTAACCAATCTTGTGCTTCCAATAGATGTGTTTGTGTCATTGGATGATCAATTAGGTCATTTTCGTCCTCCCTAGGCTTATTCTTGTCCAATTAGGGTTTTTAACCAATCTTGTGCATCCAATAGGTGTGTTTGTGTCATTGGATGATCAATTAGGTCATTTTCGTCCTCCCTAGGCTTATTCTTGTCCAATTAGGGTTTTTAACCAATCTTGTGCATCCAATAGGTGTGTTTGTGTCATTGGATGATCAATTAGGTCATTTTCGTCCTCCCTAGGCTTATTCTTGTCCAATTAGGGTTTTTAACCAATCTTGTGCATCCAATAAGTTCATTTGTGTCATTGGATGATCAATTAGGTCATTTTCGTCCTTCCTAGGCATAATCTTGTCCAACTAGGGTTTTAAACAAATCTTGTGCATCCAATAGGTGTGTTTGTGTCATTGGATGATCAATTAGGTCATTTTCGTCCTCCCTAGGCTTATTCTTGTCCAATTAGGGTTTTTAACCAATCTTGTGCATCCAATAGGTGTGTTTGTGTCATTGGATGATCAATTAGGTCATTTTCGTCCTCCCTAGGCTTATTCTTGTCCAATTAGGGTTTTTAACCAATCTTGTGCATCCAATAAGTTCATTTGTGTCATTGGATGATCAATTAGGTCATTTTCGTCCTTACTAGGCATATTCTTGTCCAACTAGGGTTTTAAACCAATCTTGTGCATCCAATAGGTGTGTTTGTGTCATTGGATGATCAATTAGGTCATTTTCGTCCTCCCTAGGCTTATTCTTGTCCAATTAGGGTTTTTAACCAATCTTGTGCATCCAATAGCTGTGTTTGTGTCATTGGATGATCAATTAGGTCATTTTCGTCCTCCCTAGGCTTATTCTTTTCCAATTAGGGTTTTTAACCAATCATGTGCATCCAATAAGTGTGTTTGTGTCATTGGATGATCAATTAGGTCATTTTCGTCCTCACTAGGCATATTCTTGTCCAACTAGGGTTTTAAACCAATCTTGTGCATCCAATAGGTGTGTTTGTGTCATTGGATGATCAATTAGGTCATTTTCGTCCTCCCTAGGCTTATTCTTGTCCAATTAGGGTTTTTAACCAATCTTGTGCATCCAATAGGTGTGTTTGTGTCATTGGATGATCAATTAGGTCATTTTCGTCCTCCCTAGGTTTATTGTTGTCCAATTAGGGTTTTTAACCAATCTTGTGCATCCAATTGGTGTGTTTGTGTCATTGGATGATCAATTAGGTCATTTTCGTCCTCCCTAGGCTTATTCTTGTCCAATTAGGGTTTTTAACCAATCTTGTGCATCCAATAGGTGTGTTTGTGTCATTGGATGATCAATTAGGTCATTTACGTCCTCCCTAGGCATATTCTTGTCCAATTAGGGTTTTTAACCAATCTTGTGCATCTAATAGGTGTATTTATGTCATTGGATGATCAATTAGGTCATTTTCATCCTCCCTAGGCTTATTCTTGTCCAATTAGGGTTTTTAATCAACCTTGTGCATCCAATAACTTGAGTTGTGTCATTGGATTAACATTTAGGTCATTTTCGTCCTGCATTGGCTTATTCTTGTCCAATTAGGGTTTTTAACCAATCTTGTGCATCCAATAAGTTGAGTTGTGTCATTGGATTAACATTTAGGTCATTTTCGTCCTCCCTAGGCATATTCTTGTCCAATTAGGGTTTTTAACCAATCTTGTGCATCCAATAGGTGTTTAACCAATCTAGTGCATCCAATAGGTGTGTTTGTGGCAATAGTTGATCAATTAGGTCATTTTCGTCCTCCCTAGGCTTATTCTTGTCCAATTAGGGTTTTTAACCAATCTTGTGCATCCAATAGGTGTGTTTGTGTCATTAAATGATCAATTAGGTCATTTTCGTCCTCCCTAGGCTTATTCTTGTCCAATTAGGGTTTTAAACCAATCTTGGGCATCCAATAAGTTCATTTGTGTCATTGGATTAACATTTAGGTCATTGTCGGCCTCCCTAGGCATATTCTTGTCCAATTAGGGTTTTTAACCAATCTTGTGCATCCAATAGGTGTGTTTGTGTCATTGGATGATCAATTAGGTCATTTTCGTCCTCCCTAGGCTTATTCTTGTCCAATTAGGGTTTTTAACCAATCTTGTGCATCCAATAGGTGTGTTTGTGTCATTGGATGATCAATTAGGTCATTTTCGTCCTCCCTAGGTATATTCTTGTCCAATTCGGGTTTTTAACCAATCTTGTGCATCCAATAGGTGTGTTTGTGTCATTGGATGATCAATTAGGTCATTTACGTCCTCCCTAGGCATATTCTTGTCCAATTAGGGTTTTTAACCAATCTTGTGCATCCAATAGGTGTGTATGTGTCATTGGATGATCAATTAGGTTATTTTCGTCCTCCCTAGGCTTATTCTTGTCCAATTAGGGTTTTTAACCAATCTTGTGCATCCAATAGGTGTTTAACCAATCTTGTGCATCCAATAGATGTGTTTGTGGCAATAGATGATCAATTAGGTCATTTTCGTTCACCCTAGGCTTATTCTTGTCCAATTAGGGTTTTTAACCAATCTTGTGCATCCAATAGGTGTGTTTGTGTCATTGGATGATCAATTAGGTCATTTTCGTCCTCCCTAGGCTTATTCTTGTCCAATTAGGGTTTTTAACCAATCTTGTGCATCCAATAGGTGTGTTTGTGTCATTGGATGATCAATTAGGTCATTTACGTCCTCCCTAGGCATATTCTTGTCCAATTAGGGTTTTTAACCAATCTTGTGCATCTAATAGGTGTGTTTGTGTCATTGGATGATCAATTAGGTCATTTTCGTCCTTTCTAGGCTTATTCTTGTCCAATTAGGGTTTTTAACCAATCTTGTGCATCCAATAGGTGTGTTTGTGTCATTGGATGATCAATTAGGTCATTTTCGTCATCCCTAGGCTTATTCTTGTCCAATTAGGGTTTTTAACCGATCTTGTGTATCCAATAGGTGTGTTTGTGTCATTGGATGATCAATTAGGTCATTTTCGTCCTCTCTAGGCATATTCTTGTCCAATTAGGGTTTTTAACCAATCTTGTGCATCCAATAGGTGTGTTTGTGTCATTGGATGATCAATTAGGTCATTTTCGTCATCCCTAAGCTTATTCTTGTCCAATTAGGGTTTTTAACCAATCTTGTGCATCCAATAAGTTGAGTTGTGTCATTGGATTAACATTTAGGTCATTTTCGTCCTCCCTAGGCATATTCTTGTCCAATTAGGGTTTTTAACCAATCTTGTGCACCCAATAGGTGTGTTTGTGGCAATGGATGATCAATTAGGTCATTTTCGTCCTCCCTAGGCTTATTCTTGTCCAATTAGGGTTTTTAACCAATCTTGTGCATCCAATAAGTTCATTTGTGTCATTGGATTAACATTTAGGTCATTTTCGTCCTCCCTAGGCATATTCTTGTCCAATTAGGGTTTTTAACCAATCTTGTGCATCCAATAGGTGTGTTTGTGTCATTGGATGATCAATTAGGTTATTTTCGTCCTCCTTAGGCTTATTCTTGTCCAATTAGGGTTTTTAACCAATATTGTGCATCCAATAGGTGTGTTTGTGTCATTGGATGATCAATTAGGTCATTTTCGTCCTCCCTAGGCTTATTCTTGTCCAATTAGGGTTTTTAACCAATCTTGTGCATCCAATAGGTGTGTTTGTGTCATTGGATGATCAATTAGGTCATTTTCGTCTTCCCTAGGCATATTCTTGTCCAATTAGGGTTTTTAACCAATCTTGTGCATCCAATAGGTGTGTTTATGTCATTGGATGATCAATTAGGTCATTTTCGTCCTCCCTAAGCTTATTCTTGCCCAATTAGGGTTTTTAACCAATCTTGTGCATCCAATAAGTTGAGTTGTGTCATTGGATTAACATTTAGGTCATTTTCGTCCTCCCTAGGCTTATTCTTGTCCAATTAGGGTTTTTAACCAATCTTGTGCATCCAATAAGTTCATTTGTGTCATTTGATTAACATTTAGGTCATTTTCGTCCTCCCTAGGCATATTCTTGTCCAATTAGGGTTTTAACCAATCTTGTGCATCCAATAAGTTGAGTTGTGTCATTGGATTCACATTTAGGTCATTTTCGTCCTCCCTAGGCTTATTCTTGTCCAATTAGGGTTTTTAACCAATCTTGTGCATCCAATAGGTGTGTTTGTGTCATTGGATGATCAATTATGTCATTTTCATCCTCCCTAGGCTTATTCTTACCCAATTAGGGTTTTTAACCAATCTTGTGCATCCAATAAGTTGAGTAGTGTCATTGAATTAACATTTAGGTCATTTTCGTCCTCCCTTGGTTTATTCTTGTCCAATTAGGGTTTTTAACCAATCTTGTGCATCCAATAAGTTTGTTTGTGTCATTGGATGATCAATTAGGTCATTTTCGTTCTCCCAAGGCTTATTCTTGTCCAATTAGGGTTTTTAACCAATCTTGTGCATCCAATAAGTTTGTTTGTGTCATTGGATGATCAATTAGGTCATTTTCGTCCTCCCTAGGCTTATTTTTGTCCAATTAGGGTTTTCAACCAATCTTGTGCACCCAATAAGTTTGTTTATTTCATTGAATTAATATTTAAGTCATTTTCGTCCTCCCTAGGCATATTCTTGTCCAATTAGGGTTTTTAACCAATCTTGTGCATCCAATAGGTGTGTTTGTGTCATTGGATGATCAATTAGGTCATTTTCGTCCTCCCTAGGCTTATTCTTGTCCAATTAGGGTTTTTAACCAATCTTGTGCATCCAATAAGTTTGTTTGTGTCATTGAATTAATATTTAGGTCATTTTCGTCCTCCCTAGGCATCATCTTGTCCAATTAGGATTTTTAACCAATCTTTTGCATCCCATAGGTGTGTTTGTGTCATTGGATAATCAATTAGGTCATTTTTGTCCTCCCTAGGCTTATTCTTGTCCAATTAGGGTTTTTAACCAATCTTGTGCATCCAATAACTTTGTTTGTGTCATTAAATTAATATTTAGGTCATTTTCGTCCTCCCTCGGCATATTCTTGTCCAATTAGGGTTTTTAACCAATCTTGTGCATCCAATAGGTGTGTTTGTGTCATTGGATGATCAATTAGGTCATTTTCGTCCTCCCTAGGCTTATTCTTGTCCAATTAGGGTTTTTAACCAATCTTGTGCATCCAATAGGTGTGTTTGTGTCATTGGATGATCAATTAGGTCATTTTCGTCCTCCCTAGGCTTATTCTTGTCCAATTAGGGTTTTTAACCAATCTTGTGCTTCCAATAAGTGTGTTTGTGTCATTGGATGATCAATTAGGTCATTTTCGTCCTTCCTAGGCATATTTTTGTCCAATTAGGGTTTTTAACCAGTCTTGTGCATCCAATAGGTGTGCTTGTGTCATTGGATGATCAATTAGGTCATTTTCGTCCTCCCTAGGCTTATTCATGTCCAATTAGGGTTTTTAACCAATATTTTGCATCCAATAAGTTCATTTGTGTCATTGGATTAACATTTAGGTCATTTTCGTCCTCCCTAGGCATATTCTTGTCCAATTAGGGTTTTTAACCAATCTTGTGCATCCAATAGGTGTGTTTGTGTCATTGGATGATCAATTAGGTTATTTTCGTCTTCCCTAGGCTTATTCATGTCCTATTAGGGTTTTTAACTAATCTTGTGCATCCAATAAGTTCATTTGTGTCATTGGATGATCAATTAGGTCATTTTCGTCCTCCCTAGGCATATTCTTGTCCAATTAGGGTTTTTAACCAATCTTGTGCATCCAATAGGTGTGTTTATGTCATTGGATGATCAATTAGGTCATTTTCGTCCTCCCTAGGCTTATTCTTGTCCAATTAGGGTTTTTAACCAATCTTGTGCATCTAATAGGTGTGTTTGTGTCATTGGATGATCAATTAGGTCATTTTCAACCCCCCTAGGCTTATTCTTGTCCAATTAGGGTTTTTAACCAATCTTGTGCATCCGATAAGTTTGTTTGTGTCATTGAATTAATATTTAGGTCATTTTCGTCTTCCCTAGGCATATTCTTGTCCAATTAGGGTTTTTAATCAATCTTGTGCATACCATAGGTGTGTTTGTGTCATTGGATGATCAATTAGGTCATTTTCGTCCTCCCTAGGCTTATTGTTGTCCAATTAGGGTTTTTAACCAATCTTGTGCATCCAATAAGTTGAGTTGTGTCATTGGATTAACATTTAGGTCATATTCGTCCTTCCTAGGCTTATTCTTGTCCAATTAGGGTTTTTAACCAATCTTGGGCATCCAATAGGTGTATTTGTGTCATTGGATGATTAATTAGGTCATTTTCGTCCACCATAGGCTTATTCTTGTCCAATTAGGGTTTTTAACCAATCTTGTGCATCCAATAAGTAGAGTTGTGTCATTGGATTGACATTTAGGTCATTTTCGTCCTCCCTAGGCTTATTCTTGTCCAATTAGGGATTTTAACCAATCTTGTGCATCCAATAAGTTCATTTGTGTTATTGGATTAACATTTAGGTCATTTTCGTCCTCCCTAGGCATATTCTTGTCCAATTAGGGTTTTTAACCAATCTTGTGCATCCAATAGGTGTGTTTGTGTCATTGGATGATCAATTAGGTTATTTTCGTCCTCCCTAGGCTTATTGTTGTCCAATTAGGGTTTTTAACCAATCTTGTGCATCCAATAAGTTGAGTTGTGTCATTGGATTAACATTTAGGTCATTTTCGTCCTCCCTAGGCTTATTCTTGTCCAATTAAGGTTTTTAACCAATCTTGAGCATCCAATAGGTGTGTTTGTGTCATTGGATGATCAATTAGGTTATTTTCGTCCTCCCTAGGCTTATTCTTGTCCAATTAGGGTTTTTAACCAATCTTGTGCATCCAATAGGTGTGTTTGTGTCATTGGATGATCAATTAGGTCATTTTCGTCCTCCCTAGGCTTATTCTTGTCCAATTAGGGTTTTAAACCAATCTTGTGCATCCAATAGGTGTGTTTGTGTCATTGGATGATTGATTAGGTCATTTTCGTCCTCCCTTGACTTATTCTTGTCAAATTAGGGTTTTTAACCAATCTTGTGCATCCAATAACTTTGTTAGTGTCATAGAATTAATATTTAGGTCATTTTCGTCCTCCCTAGGCATATTCTTGTCCAATTAGGGTTTTTAACCAATCTTGTGCATCCAATAGGTGTGTTTGTGTCATTGGATGATCAATTAGGTCATTTTCGTCCTTTCTATGCTTATTCTTGTCCAATTAGGGTTTTTAACCAATCTTGTGCATCCAATAAGTTCATTTGTGTCATTGGATGATCAATTAGGTAATTTTCGTCCTCCCTAGGCATATTCTTCTCCAACTAGGGTTTTTAACCAATCTTGTGCTTCCAATAGGTGTGTTTGTGTCATTGGATGATCAATTAGGTCATTTTCGTCCTCCCTAGGCTTATTCTTGTCCAATTATGGTTTTTAACCAATCTTGTGCATCCAATAGGTGTGTTTGTGTCATTGGATGATCAATTAGGTCATTTTCGTCCTTCCTAGGCTTATTCTTGTCCAATTAGGGTTTTTAATCAATCTTGTGCATCCAATAGGTGTGTTTGTGTCATTGGATGATCAATTAGGTCATTTTCGTCCTCCCTAGGCTTATTCTTGTCCAATTAGGGTTTTTAACCAATCTTGTGCTTCCAATAAGTGTGTTTGTGTCATTGAATGATCAATTAGGTCATTTTCGTCCTTCCTAGGCATATTCTTGTCCAATTAGGGTTTTTAACCAATCTTGTGCATCCAATAAGTTTGTTTGTGTCATTGGATGATCAATTAGGGTTTTTAACCAGTCTTGGTTTATTCTTGTCCAATTAGGGTTTTTAACCAATCTTGTGCTTCCAATAAGTGTGTTTGTGTCATTGAATGATCAATTAGGTCATTTTCATCCACCCTAGGCTTATTCTTACCCAATTAGGGTTTTTAACCAATCTTGTGCATCCAATAAGTTGAGTAGTGTCATTGGAATAACATTTAGGTCATTTTTGCCCTCCCTTGGTTTATTCTTGTCCAATTAGGGTTTTTAACCAATCTTGTGCATCCAATAAGTTTGTTTGTGTCATTGGATGATCAATTAGGTCATTTTCGTCCTCCCTAGGCTTATTTTTGTCCAATTAGGGTTTTTAACCAATTTTGTGCATCCAATAAGTTTGTTTATGTCATTGAATTAATATTTAAGTCATTTTCGTCCTCCCTAGGCATATTCTTGTCCAATTAGGGTTTTTAACCAATCTTGTGCATCCAATAGGTGTGTTTGTGTCATTGGATGATCAATTAGGTCATTTTCGTCCTCCCTAGGCTTATTCTTGTCCAATTAGGGTTTTTAACCAATCTTGTGCATCCAATAAGTTCATTAGTGTCATTGAATGATCAATTAGGTCATTTTCGTCCTCCCTGGGCATGTTCTTGTCCAACTAGGGTTTTTAACCAATCTTGTGCATCCAATAGGTGTGTTTGTGTCATTGGATGATCAATTAGGTCATTTTCGTTCTCCCTAGGCTTATTCTTGTCCAATTAGGGTTTTTAACCAATCTTGTGCATCCAATAAGTTGAGTTGTGTCATTGGATTATCATTTAGGTCATTTTCGTTCTCCCTAGGCTTATTCTTGTCCAATTAGGGTTTTTAACCAATCTTGCGCATCCAATAGGTGTGTTTCTTTCATTGGATGATCAATTAGGTCATTTTCGTCCTCCCTAGACATATTCTTGTCCAATTAGGGTTTTTAACCAATCTTGTGCATCCAATAGGTGTGTTTGTGGCATTGGATGATCAATTAGGTCATTTTCGTCCTCCCTAGGCTTATTCTTGTCCAATTAGGGTTTTTAACCAATCTTGTGCATCCAATAGGTGTGTTTGTGTCATTGGATGATCAATTAGGTCATTTTCGTCCTCCCTAGGCTTATTCTTGTCCAATTAGGGTTTTTAACCAATCTTGTGCATCCAATAAGTTGAGTTGTGTCATTGGATTCACATTTAGGTCATTTTCGCGCTCCGTAGGCTTATTCTTGTCCAATTAGGGTTTTTAACCAATCTTGTGCATCCAATAGGTGTGTTTGTGTCATTGGATGATCAATTAGGTCATTTTCGTCCTCCCTAGGCTTATTCTTACCCAATTAGGGTTTTTAACCAATCTTGTGCATCCAATAAGTTGAGTTGTGTCATTGGATTAACATTTAGGTCATTTTCGTCCTCCCTAGGCATATTCTTGTCCAATTAGGGTTTTTAACCAATCTTGTGCATCCAATAGGTGTGTTTGTGTCATTGGATGATCAATTAGGTCATTTTCGTCCTCGCTAGGCTTATTCTTGTCCAATTAGGGTTTTTTACCAATCTTGTGCATCCAATAGGTGTGTTTATGTCATTGGATGATCAATTAGGTCATTTTCGTCCTCCCTAGGCTTATTCTTGTCCAATTAGGGTTTTTAACCAATCTTGTGCATCCAATAGGTGTGTTTGTGTCATTGGATGATCAATTAGGTCATTTTCGTCCTCCCTAGGCTTATTCTTACCCAATTAGGGTTTTTAACCAATCTTGTGCATCCAATAAGTTGAGTAGTGTCATTGGATTAACATTTAGGTCATTTTCGTCCTCCCTTGGTTTATTCTTGTCCAATTAGGGTTTTTAACCAATCTTGTGCATCCAATAAGTTTGTTTGTGTCATTGGATGATCAATTAGGTCATTTTCATCCTCCCTAGGCTTATTTTTGTCCAATTAGGGTTTTTAACCAATCTTGTGCATCCAATAAGTTTGTTTATGTCATTGAATTAATATTTAAGTCATTTTCGTCCTCCCTAGGCATATTCTTGTCCAATTAGGGTTTTTAACCAATCTTGTGCATCCAATAGGTGTGTTTGTGTCATTGGATGATCAATTAGGTCATTTTCATCCTCCCTAGGCTTATTCTTATCCAATTAGGGTTTTTAACCAATCTTGTGCTTCCAATAAGTTGAGTTGTGTCATTGGATTAACATTTAGGTCATTTTCGTCCTCCCTAGGCTTATTCTTGTCCAATTAGGGTTTTTAACCGATCTTGTGCATCCAATAGGTGTGTTTGTGTCATTGGATGATCAATTAGGTCATTTTCTTCCTCCCTATGCATATTCTTGTCCAATTAGGGTTTTTAACCAATCTTGTGCATCCAATAGGTGTGTTTGTGTCATTGGATGATCAATTAGGTCATTTTCGTCCTACCTAGGCTTATTGTTGTCCAATTAGGGTTTTTAACAAATCTTGTGCATCCAATAGGTGTGTTTGTGTCATTGGATGATCAATTAAATTATTTTCATCATCCCTAGGCTTATTCTTGTCCAATTAGGGTTTTTAACCAATCTTGTGCATCCAATAGGTGTGTTTGTGTCATTGGATGACCACTTAGGCCATTTTTGTCCTCCCTAGGCATATTCTTGTCCAATTAGGGTTTGTAACCAATCTTGTGCATCCAATAGGTGTGTTTGTGGCAATGGATGATCAATTGGGTCATTTTCGTCCTCCCTAGGCTTATTCTTGTCCAATTAGGGTTTTTAACCAATCTTGTGCATCCAATAGGTGTGTTTGTGTCATTGGATGATCAATTAGGTCATTTTCGTCCTCCCTAGGCTTATTCTTGTCAAATTAGGGTTTTTAACCAATCTTGTGCATCCAATAACTTCAGTTGTGTCATTGGATGATCATTTAGGTCATTTTCGTCCTCCCTAGGCTTATTCTTGTCCAATTAGGGTTTTAACCAATCTTGTGCATCCAATAAGTTGAGTTGTGTCATTGGATTCACATTTAGGTCATTTTCGTCCTCCCTAGGCTTATTCTTGTCCAATTAGGGTTTTTAACCAATCTTGTGCATCCAATAGGTGTGTTTGTGTCATTGGATGATCAATTAGGTCATTTTCATCCTCCCTAGGCTTATTCTTACCCAATTAGGGTTTTTAACCAATCTTGTGCATCCAATAAGTTGAGTAGTGTCATTGAATTAACATTTAGGTCATTTTCGTCCTCCCTTGGTTTATTCTTGTCCAATTAGGGTTTTTAACCAATCTTGTGCATCCAATAAGTTTGTTTGTGTCATTAAATGATCAATTAGGTCATTTTCGTCCTCCCTAGGCTTATTTTTGTCCAATTAGGGTTTTTAACCAATCTTGTGCATCCAATAAGTTTGTTTATGTCATTGAATTAATATTTAGGTCATTTTCGTCCTCCCTAGGCATCATCTTGTCCAATCACGGTTTTTAACCAATCTTTTGCATCCAATAGGTGTGTTTGTGTCATTGGATGCTCAATTAGGTCATTTTCGTCCTCCCTAGGCTTATTCTTGTCCAATTAGGGTTTTTAACCAATCTTGTGCATCCAATAACTTTGTTTGTGTCATTGAATTAATATTTAGGTCATTTTCGTCGTCCCTAGGCATATTCTTCTCCAATTACGGTTTTTAACCAATCTTGTGCATCGAATAGGTGTGCTTGTGTCATTGGATGATCAATTAGGTCATTTTCGTCCTCCCTAGGCTTATTCTTGTCCAATTACGGTTTTTAACCAATCTTGTGCATCCAATAAGTTCATTTGTGTCATTTGATTAACATTTAGGTCATTTTCGTCCTCCCTAGGCATATTCTTGTCCAATTAGGGTTTTTAACCAATCTTGTGCATCCAATAGGTGTGTTTGTGTCATTGGATGATCAATTTAGGTCATTTTAGATCTCCCTTGGCATATTCTTGTCCAATTAGGGTTTTTAACCAATCTTGTGCATCCAATAGGTGTGTTTGTGTCATTGGATGATCAATTAGGTCATTTTCGTCCTCCCTAGGCTTATTCTTGTCCAATTAGGGTTTTTAACCAATCTTGTGCATCCAATAAGTTCATTTGTGTCATTGGACGATCAATTAGGTCATTTTCGTCCTCCCTAGGCATATTCTTGTCCAACTAGGGTTTTTAACCAATCTTGTGCATCCAATAAGTTGAGTTGTGTCATTGGAGTAACATTTAGGTCATTTTCGTTCTCCCTAGGCTTATTCTTGTCCAATTAGGGTTTTTAACCAATCTTGTGCATCCAATAAGTTCATTTGTGTTATTGGATTAACATTTAGGTCATATTCGTCCTCCCTAGGCATATTCTTGTCCAATTAGGGTTTTTAACCAATCTTGTGCCTCCAATAGGTGTGTTTGTGTCATTGGATGATCAATTAGGTCATTTTCGTCCTCCCTAGGCTTATTCTTGTCCAATTACGGTTTTTAACCAATCTTGTGCATCCAATAAGTTGAGTTGTGTCATTGGATTAACATTTAGGTCATTTTCGTTCTCCCTAGGCATATTCTTGTCCAATTAGGGTTTTTAACCAATCTTGTGCATCCAATAGGTGTGTTTGTGTCATTGGATGATCAATTAGGTCATTTTCGTCCTCCCTAGGCTTATTCTTGTCCAATTAGGGTTTTTAACCAATCTTGTGCATCCAATAGGTGTGTTTGTGTCATTGGATGATCAATTAGGTCATTTTCGTCCTCCCTAGGCTTATTCTTGTCCAATTAGGGTTTTTAACCAATCTTGTGCATCCAATAGGTGTGTTTGTGTCATCGGACGATCAATTAGGTCTTTTTCGTCCTCCCTAGGCATATTCTTGTCAAATTAGGGTTTTTAACCAATCTTGTGCATCCAATAAGTTGAGTTGTGTCATTGGATTAACATTTAGGTCATTTTCGTCCTCCATAGGCTTATTCTTGTCCAATTAGGGTTTTTAACCAATCTTGTGCATCCAATAAGTTGAGCTGTGTCATTGGATTAACATTTAGGTCATTTTCGTCCTCCCTATGCTTATTCTTGTCCAATTAGGGTTTTTAACCAATCTTGTGCATCCAATAAGTTCATTTGTGTCATTGGATTAACATTTAGGTCATTTTCGTCCTCCCTAGGCATATTCTTGTCCAATTAGGGTTTTTAACCAATCTTGTGCATCCAATAGGTGTGTTTGTGTCATTGGATGATCAATTAAGTCATTTTCGTCCTCCCTAGGCTTATTCTTGTCCAATTATGGTTTTTAACCAATCTTGTGCATCCAATAGGTGTGTTTGTGTCATTGGATGATCAATTAGGTCATTTTCGTCCTCCCTAGGCTTATTCTTGTCCAATTAGGGTTTTTAACCAATCTTGTGCATCCAATAGGTGTGTTTGTGTCATTGGATGATCGGTTAGGTCATTTTCGTCCTCCCTTGGCTTATTCTTGTCAAATTAGGGTTTTTAACCAATCTTGTGCATCCAATAACTTTGTTTGTGTCATTGAATTAATATTTAGGTCATTTTCGTCCTCCCTAGGCATATTCTAGTCCAATTAGGGTTTTTAGCCAATCTTGTGCATCCAATAGGTGTGTTTGTGTCATTGGATGATCAATTAGGTCAGTTTCCTCCTCCCTAGGCAAATTCTTGTCCAATTAGGGTTTTTAACCAATCTTGTGCATCCAATAGGTGTGTTTGTGTCATTGGATGATCAATTAGGTCATTTTCGTCCTCCCTAGGCTTATTCTTGTCCAATTAGGGTTTTTAACTAATCTTGTGCATCCAATAACTTTGTTTGTGTCATTGAATTAATACTTAGGTCATTTTCGTCCTCCCTAAGCATATTCTTGTCCAATTAGGGTTTTTAACCAATCTTGTGCATCCAATAGGTGTGTTTGTGTCATTGGATGATCAATTAGGTCATTTTCGTCCTCCCTAGGCTTATTCTTGTCCAATTAGGGTTTTTAACAAATCTTGTGCATCCAATAAGTTCATTTGTGTCATTGGTTGATCAATTAGGTCATTTTCGTCCTCCCTAGGCATATTCTTGTCCAACTAGGGTTTTTAACCAATCTTGTGCATCCAATAGGTGTGTTTGTGTCATTGGATGATCAATTAGGTCATTTTCGTCCTCCCTAGGCTTATTCTTGTCCAATTAGGGTTTTTAACCAATCTTGTGCATCCAATAGGTGTGTTTGTGTCATTGGATGATCAATTAGGTCATTTTCGTCCTCCCTAGGCTTATTCTTGTCCAATTAGGGTTTTTAACCAATCTTGTGCATCCAATAGGTGTGTTTGTGCTATTGGATGATCAGTTAGGTCATTTTCGTCCTCCCTATGCATATTCTTGTCCAATTAGGGTTTTTAACCAATCTTGTGCATCCAATAGGTGTGTTTGTGTCATTGGATGATCAATTAGGTCATTTTCGTCCTCCCTAGGCTTATTCTTGTCCAATTAGGGTTTTTAACCAATCTTGTGCATCCAATAGGTGCTTAACCAATCTTGTGCATCCAATAGGTGTGTTTGTGGCAATAGATGATCAATTAGGTCATTTTCGTCCTCCCTAGGCTTATTCTTGTCCAATTAGGGTTTTTAACCGATCTTGTGCATCCAATAGGTGTGTTTGTGTCATTGGATGATCAATTAGGTCATTTTCGTCCTCCATAGGCATATTCTTGTCCAATTAGGGTTTTTAACCAATCTTGTGCATCCAATAGGTCTGTTTGTGTCATTGGATGATCAATTAGGTCATTTTCGTCCTCCCTAGGCTTATTCTTGTCCAATTAGGGTTTTTAACCAATCTTGTGCATCCAATAGGTGTGTTTGTGTCATTGGATGATCAATTAGGTCATTTTCGTCCTCCCTAGGCTTATTCTTGTCCAATTAGGGTTTTTAACCAATCTTGTGCATCCAATAAGTTGAGTTGTGTCATTGGATTAACATTTAGGTCATTTTCGTTCTCCCTAGGCTTATTCTTGTCCAATTAGGGTTTTTAACCAATCTTGTGCATCCAATAGGTGTGTTTGTGTCATTGGATGATCAATGAGGTCATTTTCGTCCTCCCTAGGCATATTCTTGTCCAATTTGGGTTTTTAACCAATCTTGTGCATCCAATAGGTGTGTTTGTGTCATTGGATGATCAATTAGGTCATTTTCGTCCTCCCTAGGCTTATTCTTGTCCAATTAGGGTTTTTAACCAATCTTGTGCATCCAATAGGTGTGTTTGTGTCATTGGATGATCAATTAGGTCATTTTCGTCCTCCCTAGGCTTATTCTTGTCCAATTAGGGTTTTTAACCAATCTTGTGCATCCAATAAGTTCATTTGTGTCATTGGATGATAAATTAGGTCATTTTCGTCCTTCCTAGGCATATTCTTGTCCAACTAGGGTTTTTAACCGATCTTGTGCATCCAATAGGTGTGTTTGTGTCATTGGATAATCAATTAGGTCATTTTCGTCCTCCATAGGCTTATTCTTGTCCAATTAGGGTTTTTAACCAATCTTGTGCATCCAATAGGTGTGTTTGTGTCATTGGATGATCAATTAGGTCATTTTCGTCCTCCCTAGGCTTATTCTTGTCCAATTAGGGTTTTTAACCAACCTTGTGCATCCAATAGGTGTGCTTGTGTCATTGGATGATCAATTAGGTCATTTTCGTCCTCCCTAGGCTTATTCTTGTCCAATTAGGGTTTTTAACCAATCTTGTGCATCCAATAGGTGTGTTTGTGTCATTGGATGATCAATTAGGTCATTTTCGTCCTCCCTAGGCTTATTCTTGTCCAATTAGGGTTTTTAACCAATCTTGTGCATCCAATAGGTGTGTTTGTGTCATTGGATGATCAATTAGGTCATTTTCGTCCTCCCTAGGCTTATTCTTGTCCAATTAGGGTTTTTAACCAATCTTGTGCATCCAATAGGTGTGTTTGTGTCATTGGATGATCAATTAGGTCATTTATCGTCCTCCCTAGGCTTATTCTTGTCCAATTAGGGTTTTTAACCAATCTTGTGCATCCAATAGGTTGAGTTGTGTCATTGGATTAACATTTAGGTCATTTTCGTCCTCCCTAGGCATATTCTTGTCCAATTAGGGTTTTTAACCAATCTTGTGCATCCAATAGGTGTGTTTGTGTCATTGGATGATCAATTAGGTCATTTTCGTCCTCCCTAGGCTTATTCTTGTCCAATTAGGGTTTTTAACCAATCTTGTGCATCCAATAGGTGTGTTTGTGTCATTGGATGATCAATTAGGTCATTTTCGTCCTCCATAGACATATTCTTGTCCAATTAGGGTTTTTAACCAATCTTGTGCATCCAATAAGTTCATTTGTGTCATTGGATTAACATTTAGGTCATTTTCGTCCTCCCTAGGCATATTCTTGTCCAATTAGGGTTTTTAACCAATCTTGTGCATCCAATAGGTGTGTTTGTGACATTGGATGATCAATTTAGGTCATTTTAGTTCTCCCTAGGCATATTCTTGTCCAATTAGGGTTTTTAACCAATCTTGTGCATCCAATAGGTGTGTTTGTGTCATTGGATGATCAATTAGGACATTTTCGACCTCCCTAGGTTTATTCTTGTCCAATTAGGGCTTTTAACCAATCTTGTGCATCCAATAGGTGTGTTTGTGTCATTGGATGATCAATTAGGTAATTTTCGTCCTCCCTAGGCTTATTCTTGTCCAATTAGGGTTTTTAACCAATCTTGTGCATCCAATCGGTGTGTTTGTGTCATTGGATGATCTATTAGGTCATTTTCGTCCTCCCAAGGCTTATTCTTGTCCAATTAGGGTTTTTAACCAATCTTGTGCATCCAATAAGTTTGTTTGTGTCATTGAATTAATATTTAGGTCATTTTCGTCCTCCCTAGGCATCATCTTGTCCAATTAGGATTTTTAACCAATCTTTTGCATCCAATAGGTGTGTTTGTGTCATTGGATGATCAATTAGGTCATTTTCGTCCTCCCTTGGCTTATTCTTGTCCAATTAGGGTTTTTAACCAATCTTGTGCATCCAATAACTTTGTTTGTGTCATTGAATTAATATTTAGGTCATTTTCGTCCTCCCTAGGCATATTCTTGTCCAATTAGGATTTTTAACCAATCCTGTGCATCCAATAGGTGTGTTTGTGTCATTGGATGATCAATTTAGGTCATTTTCGTCCTCCCTAGGCATATTCTTGTCCAATTAGGGTTTTTAACCAATCTTGTGCATCCAATAGGTGTGTTTGTGTCATTGGATGATCAATTAGGTCATTTTCGTCCTCCCTAGGCTTATTCTTGTCCAATTAGGGTTTTTAACCAATCTTGTGCATCCAATAGGTGTGTTTGAGTCATTGGATGATCAATTAGGTCGTTTTCGTCCTCCCTATGCTTATTCTTGTCCAATTAGGGTTTTTAACCAATCTTGTGCATCCAATAGGTGTGTTTGTGTCATTGGATGATCAATTAGGTCATTTTCGTCCTCCCTAGGCTTATTCTTGTCCAATTAGGGTTTTTAACCAATCTTGTGCTTCCAATAAGTGTGTTTGTGTCATTGGATGATCAATTAGGTCATTTTCGTCCTTCCTAGGCATATTCTTGTCCAATTAGTGTTTTTAACCAGTCTTGTGCATCCAATAGGTGTGTTTGTGTCATAGAATGATCAATTAGGTCATTTTCGTTCTCCCAAGGCTTATTCTTGTCCAATTAGGGTTTTTAACCAATCTTGTGCATCCAATAAGTTCATTTGTGTTATTGGATTAACATTTAGGTCATTTTCGTCCTCCCTAGGCATATTCTTGTCCAATTAGGGTTTTTAACCAATCTTGTGCATCCAATAGGTGTGTTTGTGTCATTGGATGATCAATTAGGTCATTTTCGTCCTCCCTAGGCTTATTCTTGTCCAATTAGGGTTTTTAACCAATCTTGTGCATCCAATAAGTTTGTTTGTGTCATTGAATTAATATTTAGGTCATTTTCGTCCTCCCTAGGCATCATCTTGTCCAATTAGGATTTTTAACCAATCTTTTGCATCCAATAGGTGTGTTTGTGTCATTGGATGATCAATTAGGTCATTTTCGTCCTCCCTAGGCTTATTCATGTCCAATTTGGGTTTTTAACCAATCTTGTGCATCCAATAACTTTGTTTGTGTCATTAATTTAATATTTAGGTCATTTTCGTCCTCCCTAGGCATATTCTTGTCCAATTAGGGTTTTTAACCAATCTTGTGCATCCAATAGGTGTGTTTGTGTCATTGGATGATCAATTAGGTCATTTTCGTCCTCCCTAGGCTTATTCTTGTCCAATTAGGGTTTTTAACCAATCTTGTGCATCCAATAGGTGTGTTTGTGTCATTGGATGATCAATTAGGTCGTTTTCGTCCTCCCTAGGCTTATTCTTGTCCAATTAGGGTTTTTAACTAATCTTGTGCATCCAATAAGTTCATTTGTGTCATTGGATGATCAATTAGGTTATTTTCGTCCTCCATAGGCATATTCTTGTCCAACTAGGATTTTTAACCAATCTTGTGCATCCAATAGGTGTGTTTGTGTCATTGGATGATCAATTAGGTCATTTTCGTCCTCCATCGGCTTATTCTTGTCCAATTAGGGTTTTTAACCAATCTTGTGCATCCAATAACTTTGTTTGTGTCATTGAATTAATATTTAGGTCATTTTCGTCCTCCCTAGGCATATTCTTATCCAATTAGGGTTTTTAACCAATCTTGTGCATCCAATAGGTGTGTTTGTGTCATTGGATGATCAATTAGGTCATTTACGTCCTCCCTAGGCTTATTCTTGTCCAATTAGGGTTTTTAACCAATCTTGTGCATCCAATAACTTTGTTTGTGTCATTGAATTAATATTTAGGTCATTTTCGTCCTCCCTAGGCATATTCTTGTCCAATTAGGGTTTTTAACCAATCTTGTGCATCCAATAGGTGAGTTTGTGTCATTGGATTAATATTTAGGTCATTTTCGTAATCCCTAGGCATATTATTGTCCAATTAGGGTTTTAAACCAATCTTGTGCATCCAACAGGTGTGTTTGTGTCATTGGATGATCAATTAGGTCATTTTCGTCCTCCCTATGCATATTCTTGTCCAATTAGGGTTTTTAACGAATCTTGTGCATCCAATAGGTGTGTTTGTGTCATTGGATGATCAATTAGGTCATTTTCGTCCTGCCTAGGCTTATTCTTGTCCAATTAGGGTTTTTAACTAATCTTGTGCATCCAATAGGTGTGTTTGGGTCATTGGATGATCAATTAGGTCATTTTCGTCCTCACTAGGCATATTCTTGTCCAATTAGGGTTTTTAACCAATCTTGTGCATCCAATAGGTGTGTTTGTGTCATTGGATGATCAATTAGGTCATTTTCGTCCTCCCTAGGCTTATTCTTGTCCAATTAGGGTTTTTAACCAATCTTGTGCATCCAATAGGTGTGTTTGTGTTATTGGATGATCAATAAGGTCATTTTCGTCCTCCCTAGGCATATTCTTGTCCAATTAGGGTTTTTAACCAATCTTGTGCATCCAATAGGTGTGTTTGTGTCATTGGATGATCAATTAGGTCATTTTCGTCCTCCCTAGGCTTATTCTTGTCCAATTAGGGTTGTTATCCAATCTTGTGCATCCAATAGGTGTGTTTGTGTCATTGGATGATCAATTAGGTCATTTTCGTCCTCCCTAGGCTTATTCTTGTCCAATTAGGGTTTTTAACCAATCTTGTGCATCCAATAGGTGTGTTTGTGTCATTGGATGATCAATTAGGTCATTTTCGTCCTCCCTAGGCTTATTCTTGTCCAATTAGGGTTTTTAACCAATCTTGTGCATCCAATAGGTGTGTTTGTGTCATTGGATGATCAATTAGGTCATTTTCGTCCTCCCTAGGCTTATTCTTGTCCAATTAGGGTTTTTAACCAATCTTGTGCATCCAATAGGTGTGTTTGTGTCATTGGATGATCAATTAGGTCATTTTCGTCCTTTCTATGCTTATTTTTGTCCAATTAGGGTTTTTAAGCAATCTTGTGCATCCAATAAGTTCATTTGTGTCATTGGATGATCAATTAGGTCATTTTCGTCCTCCCTAGGCATATTCTTGTCCAACTAGGGTTTCTAACCAATCTTGTGCTTCCAATAGATGTGTTTGTGTCATTGGATGATCAATTAGGTCATTTTCGTCCTCCCTAGGCTTATTCTTGTCCAATTAGGGTTTTTAACCAATCTTGTGCATCCAATAGGTGTGTTTGTGTCATTGGATGATCAATTAGGTCATTTTCGTCCTCCCTAGGCTTATTCTTGTCCAATTAGGGTTTTTAACCAATCTTGTGCATCCAATAGGTGTGTTTGTGTCATTGGATGATCAATTAGGTCATTTTCGTCCTCCCTAGGCTTATTCTTGTCCAATTAGGGTTTTTAACCAATCTTGTGCATCCAATAAGTTCATTTGTGTCATTGGATGATCAATTAGGTCATTTTCGTCCTTCCTAGGCATATTCTTGATCAACTAGGGTTTTAAACCAATCTTGTGCATCCAATAGGTGTGTTTGTGTCATTGGATGATCAATTAGGTCATTTTCGTCCTCCCTAGGCTTATTCTTGTCCAATTAGGGTTTTTAACCAATCTTGTGCATCCAATAGGTGTGTTTGTGTCATTGGATGATCAATTAGGTCATTTTCGTCCTCCCTAGGCTTATTCTTGTCCAATTAGGGTTTTTAACCAATCTTGTGCATCCAATAGGTGTGTTTGTGTCATTGGATGATCAATTAGGTCATTTTCGTCCTCCCTAGGCTTATTCTTGTCCAATTAGGGTTTTTAACCAATCTTGTGCATCCAATAGGTGTGTTTGTGTCATTGGACGATCAATTAGGTCATTTTCGTCCTGCCTAGGCTTATTCTTGTCCAATTAGGGTTTTTAACCAATCTTGTGCATCCAATAGGTGTGTTTGTGTCATTGGATGATCAATTAGGTCATTTTTGTCCTCCCTAGGCTTATTCTTGTCCAATTAGGGTTTTTAACCAATCTTGTGCATCCAATAGGTGTGTTTGTGTCATTGGATGATCAATTAGGTCATTATCGTCCTCCCTAGGCTTATTCTTGCCCAATTAGGGTTTTTAACCAATCTTGTGCATCCAATAAGTTCATTTGTGTCATTGGATTAACATTTAGGTCATTTTCGTCCTCCCTAGGCATATTCTTGTCCAATTAGGGTTTTTAACCAATCTTGTGCATCCAATAGGTGTGTTTGTCTCATTGGATGATCAATTAGGTTATTTTCATCCTCCCTAGGCATATTCTTGTCCAATTAGGGTTTTTAACCAATCTTGTGCATCCAATAGGTGTGTTTGTGTCATTGGATGACCAATTAAGTCATTTTCGTCCTCAATAGGCATATTCTTGTCCAATTAGGGTTTTTAACCAATCTTGTGCATCCAATAGGTGTGTCTGTGGCAATGGATGACCAATTAGGTCATTTTCGTCCTCCCTAGGCTTATTCTTGTCCAATTAGGGTTTTTAACCAATCTTGTGCATCCAATAGGTGTGTTTGTGTCATTGGATGATCAATTAGGTCATTTTCGTCCTCCCTAGGCTTATTCTTGTCCAATTAGGGTTTTTAACCAATCTTGTGCATCCAATAGGTGTGTTTGTGTCATTGGATGATCAATTAGGTCATTTTCGTCCTCCCTAGGCTTATTCTTGTCCAATTAGGGTTTTTAACCAATCTTGTGCTTCCAATAAGTGTGTTTGGGTCATTGGATGATCAATTAGGTCATTTTCATCCTCCCTAGGCTTATTCTTACCCAATTAGGGTTTTTAACCAATCTTGTGCATCCAATAAGTTGAGTAGTGTCATTGAATTAACATTTAGGTCATTTTCGTCCTCCCTTGGTTTATTCTTGTCCAATTAGGGTTTTTAACCAATCTTGTGCATCCAATAAGTTTGTTTGTGTCATTGGATGATCAATTAGGTCATTTTCGTCCTCCCTAGGCTTATTTTTGTCCAATTAGGGTTTTTAACCAATCTTGTGCATCCAATAAATTTGTTTATGTCATTGAATTAATATTTAGGTCATTTTCGTCCTCCCTAGGCATCATCTTGTCCAATTATGGTTTTTAACCAATCTTTTGCATCCAATAGGTGTGTTTGTGTCATTGGATGATCAATTAGGTCATTTTCGTCCTCCCTAGGCTTATTCTTGTCCAATTACGGTTTTTAACCAATCTTGTGCATCCAATAAGTTCATTTGTGTCATTGGATTAACATTTAGGTCATTTTCGTCCTCCCTAGGCATATTCTTGTCCAATTAGGGTTTTTAACCAATCTTGTGCATCCAATAGGTGTGTTTGTGTCATTGGATGATCAATTTAGGTCATTTTAGTTCTCCCTAGGCATATTCTTGTCCAATTATGGTTTTTAACCAATCTTTTGCATCCAATAGGTGTGTTTGTGTCATTGGATGATCAATTAGGTCATTTTCGTCCTCCCTAGGCTTATTCTTGTCCAATTAGGGTTTTAACCAATCTTGTGCATCCAATAAGTTGAGTTGTGTCATTGGATTCACATTTAGGTCATTTTCGTCCTCCCTAGGCTTATTCTTGTCCAATTAGGGTTTTTAACCAATCTTGTGCATCCAATAGGTGTGTTTGTGTCATTGGATGATCAATTAGGTCATTTTCGTCCTCCCTAGGCTTATTCTTGTCCAATTAGGGTTTTTAACCAATCTTGTGCATCTAATAGGTGTGTTTGTGTCATTGGATAATCAGTTAGGTCATTTTCGTCCTCCCTAGGCTTATACTTGCCCAATTAGGGTTTTTAACCAATCTTGTGCATCCAATAGGTGTGTTTGTGTCATTGGATGATCAATTAGGTCATTTTTGTCCTCCCTAGGCTTATTCTTGTCCAATTAGGGTTTTTAACCAATCTTTTGCATCCAATAGGTGTGTTTGTGTCATTGGATGATCAATTAGGTCATTTTCGTCCTCCCTAGGCATATTCTTATCCAATTAGGGTTTTTAACCAATCTTGTGCTTCCAATAGGTGTGTTTGTGTCATTGGATGATCAATTAGGTCATTTTCGTCCTCCCTAGGCTTATTCTTGTCCAATTAGGGTTTTTAACAAATCTTGTGCATCCAATAAGTTCATTTGTGTCATTGGATGATCAATTAGTTCATTTTCGTCCTCCCTAGGCTTATTCTTGTCCAATTAGGGTTTTTAACCAATCTTGTGCATCCAATTGGTGTGTTTGTGTCATTGGATGATCAATTAGGTCATTTTCGTCCTCCCTAGGCTTATTCTTGTCCAATTAGGGTTTTTAACCAATCTTGTGCATCCAATAGGTGTGTTTGTGTCATTGGATGATCAATTAGGTCATTTTCGTCCTCCCTAAGCTTATTCTTTTCCAATTAGGGTTTTTAACCAATGTTGTGCATCCAATAGGTGTGTGTGTGTCATTGGATGATCAATTAGGTCATTTTCGTCCTCCCTATGCATATTCTTGTCCAATTAGGGTTTTTAACCAATCTTGTGCATCCAATAGGTGTGTTTGTGTCATTGGATGATCAATTAGGTAATTTTCGTCCTCCCTAGGCTTATTCTTGTCCAATTAGGGTTTTTAACCAATCTTGTGCATCCAATAAGTTCATTTGTGTTATTGGATGATCAATTAGGTCATTTTCGTCCTCCCTAGGCATATTCTTGTCCAATTAGGGTTTTTAACCAATCTTCTGCATCCAATAAGTTCATTTGTGTCATTGGATTAACATTTTGGTCATATCCGTCCTCCCTAGGCATATTCTTGTCCAATTAGGGTTTTTAACCAATCTTGTGCATCCAATAGGTGTGTTTGTGTCATTGGATGATCAATTAGGTCATTTTCGTCCTCCCTAGGCTTATTCTTGTCCAATTAGGGTTTTTAACCAATCTTGTGCATCCAATAAGTTTGTTTGTGTCATTGAATTAATATTTAGGTCATTTTCGTCCTCCCTAGGCTTATTCTTGTCCAATTAGGGTTTTTAACCAATCTTGTGCATCCAATAACTTTGATTGTGTCATTGAATTAATATTTAGATCATTTTCGTCTTCCCTAGGCATATTCTTGTCCAATTAGGGTTTTTAACCAATCTTGTGCATCCAATAGGTGTGTTTGTGTCATTGGATGATCAATTAGGTCATTTTCGTCCTCCCTAGGCTTATTCTTGTCCAATTAGGGTTTTTAACCAATCTTGTGCATCCAATAGGTGTGTTTGTGTCATTGGATGATCAATTAGGTCATTTTCGTCCTCCCTAGGCTTATTCTTGTCCAATTAGGGTTTTTAACCAATCTTGTGCATCCAATAGGTGTGTTTGTGTCATTGGATGATCAATTAGGTCATTTTCGTCCTCCCTAGGCTTATTCTTGTCCAACTAGGATTTTTAACCAATCTTGTGCATCCAATAGGTGTGTTTGTGTCATTGGATGATCAATTAGGTCATTTTCGTCCTCCCTAGGCTTATTCTTGTCCAATTAGGGTTTTTAACCAATCTTGTGCATCCAATAGGTGTGTTTGTGTCATTGGATGATCAATTAGGTCATTTTCATCCACCCTAGGCTTATTCTTACCCAATTAGGGTTTTTAACCAATCTTGTGCATCTAATAAGTTGAGTAGTGTCATTGGATTAACATTTAGGTCATTTTTGTCCTCCCTTGGTTTATTCTTGTCCAATTAGGGTTTTTTATCAATCTTGTGCATCCAATAAGTTTGTTTGTGTCATTGGATGATCAATTAGGTCATTTTCGTCCTCCCTAGGCTTATTTTTGTCCAATTAGGGTTTTTAACCAATCTTGTGCATCCAATAGGTGTGTTTGTGTCATTGGATGATTAATTAGGTCATTTTCGTCCTCCCTAGGCTTATTCTTGTCCAATTAGGGTTTTTAACCAATCTTGTGCTTCCAATAAGTGTGTTTGTGCATTGGATGATCAATTAGGTCATTTTCGTCCTTCGTAGGCATATTCTTGTCCAATTAGGGTTTTTAACCAGTCTTGTGCATCCAATAGGTGTGTTTGTGTCATAGAATGATCAATTAGGTCATTTTCGTCCTCCCAAGGCTTATTCTTGTCCAATTAGGGTTTTTAACCAATCTTGTGCTTCCAATAAGTGTGTTTGTGCATTGGATGATCAATTAGGTCATTTTCGTCCTTCGTAGGCATATTCTTGTCCAATTAGGGTTTTTAACCAGTCTTGTGCATCCAATAGGTGTGTTTGTGTCATAGAATGATCAATTAGGTCATTTTCGTCCTCCCAAGGCTTATTCTTGTCCAATTAGGGTTTTTAACCAGTCTTGTGCATCCAATAAGTTCATTTGTGTCATTGGATTAACATTTAGGTCATTTTCGTCCTCCCTAGGCATATTCTTGTCCAACTAGGGTTTTAACCAATCTTATGCATCCAATAAGTTGAGTTGTGTCATTGGATTCACATTTAGGTCATTTTCGTCCTCCCTAGGCTTATTCTTGTCCAATTAGGGTTTTTAACCAATCTTGTGCATCCAATAGGTGTGTTTGTGTCATTGGATGATCAATTAGGTCATTTTCATCCACCCTAGGCTTATTCTTACCCAATTAGGGTTTTTAACCAATCTTGTGCATCTAATAAGTTGAGTAGTGTCATTGGATTAACATTTAGGTCATTTTTGTCCTCCCTTGGTTTATTCTTGTCCAATTAGGGTTTTTAATCAATCTTGTGCATCCAATAAGTTTGTTTGTGTCATTGGATGATCAATTAGGTCATTTTCGTCCTCCCTAGGCTTATTTTTGTCCAATTAGGGTTTTTAACCAATCTTGTGCATCCAATAAGTTGGTTTATGTCATTGAATTAATATTTAAGTCATTTTCGTCCTCCCTAGGCATATTCTTGTCCAATTAGGGTTTTTAACCAATCTTGTGCATCCAATAACTTCAGTTGTGTCATTGGATGATCAATTATGTCATTTTCGTCCTCCCTAGGCTTATTCTTGTCCAATTAGGGTTTTAACTAATCTTGTGCATCCAATAAGTTGAGTTGTGTCATTGGATTCACATTTAGGTCATTTTCGTCCTCCCTAGGCTTATTCTTGTCCAATTAGGGTTTTTAACCAATCTTGTGCATCCAATAGGTGTGTTTGTGTCATTGGATGATCAATTATGTCATTTTCATCCTCCCTAGGCTTATTCTTACCCAATTAGGGTTTTTAACCAATCTTGTGCATCTAATAAGTTGAGTAGTGTCATTGGATTAACATTTAGGTCATTTTTGTCCTCCCTTGGTTTATTCTTGTCCAATTAGGGTTTTTAACCAATCTTGTGCATCCAATAAGTTTGTTTGTGTCATTGGATGATCAATTAGGTCATTTTCGTCCTCCCTAGGCTTATTTTTCTCCAATTAGGGTTTTTAACCAATCTTGTGCATCCAATAAGTTTGTTTATGTCATTGAATTAATATTTAAGTCATTTTCGTCCTCCCTAGGCATATTCTTGTCCAACTAGGGTTTTAACCAATCTTGTTCATCCAATAAGTTGAGTTGTGTCATTGGATTAACATTTAGGTCATTTTCGTCCTCCCTAGGCATATTCTTGTCCAATTAGGGTTTTTAACCAATCTTGTGCATCCAATAGGTGTGTTTGTGTCATTGGATGATCAATTAGGTCATTTTCGTCCTCCCTAGGCTTATTCTTGTCCAATTAGGGTTTTTAACCAATCTTGTGCATCCAATAACTTCAGTTGTGTCATTGGATGATCAATTAGGTCATTTTCGTCCTCCCTAGGCTTATTCTTGTCCAATTAGGGTTTTAACCAATCTTGTGCATCCAATAAGTTGAGTTGTGTCATTGGATTCACATTTAGGTCATTTTCGTCCTCCCTAGGCTTATTCTTGTCCAATTAGGGTTTTTAACCAATCTTGTGCATCCAATAGGTGTGTTTGTGTCATTGGATGATCAATTAGGTCATTTTCATCCTTCCTAGGCTTATTCTTACCCAATTAGGGTTTTTAACCAATCTTGTGCATCCAATAAGTTGAGTATTGTCATTGGATTAACATTTAGGTCATTTTCGTCCTCCCTTGGTTTATTCTTGTCCAATTAGGGTTTTTAACCAATCTTGTGCATCCAGTAAGTTTGTTTGTGTCATTGGATGATCAATTAGGTCATTTTCGTCCTCCCAAGGCTTATTTTTGTCCAATTAGGGTTTTTAACCAATCTTGTGCATCCAATAAGTTTGTTTATGTCATTGAATTAATATTTAAGTCATTTTCGTCCTCCCTAGGCATATTCTTGTCCAATTAGGATTTTTAACCAATCTTTTGCATCCAATAGGTGTGTTTGTGTCATTGGATAATCAATTAGGTCATTTTCGTCCTCCCTAGGCTTATTCTTGTCCAATTAGGGTTTTTAACCAATCTTGTGCATCCAATAACTTTGATTGTGTCATTAAATTAATATTTAGGTTATTTTCGTCCTCCCTAGGCATATTCTTGTCCAATTTGGGTTTTTAACCAATCTTGTGCATCCAATAGGTGTGTTTGTGTCATTGGATGATCAATTAGGTCATTTTCGTCCTCCCTAGGCTTATTCTTGTCCAATTAGGGTTTTTAACCAATCTTGTGCATCCAATAGGTGTGTTTGTGTCATTGGATGATCAATTAGGTCATTTTCGTCCTCCCTAGGCATATTCTTGTCCAATTAGGGGTTTTAACCATTCTTGTGCATCCAATAGGTGTGTTTGTGTCATTGGATGATCAATTAGGTCATTTTCGTCCTCCGTAGGCTTATTCTTGTCCAATTAGGGTTTTTAACCAATCTTGTGCATCCAATAGGTGTCTTTGTGTCATTGGATGATCAATTAGGTCATTTTCGTCCTCCCTAGGCTTATTCTTGTCCAATTAGGGTTTTTAACCAATCTTGTGCATCCAATAGGTGTGTTTGTGTCATTGGATGATCAATTAGGTCATTTTCGTCCTTCCTAGGCATATTCTTGTCCAATTAGGGTTTTTAACCAGTCTTGTGCATCCAATGGGTGTGTTTGTGTCATTGCATGATCAATTAGGTCATTTTCGTCCTCCCAAGGCTTATTCTTGTCCAATTAGGGTTTTTAACCAATCTTGTGCATCCAATAAGTTCATTTGTGTCATTGGATTAACATTTAGGTCATTTTCGTCCTCCCTAGGCATATTCTTGTCCAATTAGGGTTTTTAACCAATCGTGTGCATCCAATATGTGTGCTTGTGTCTTTGGATGATCAATTATGTCATTTTCGTCCTCCCTAGGCTTATTCTTGTCCAATAAGGGTTTTTAACCAATCTTGTGCATCCAATAGGTGTGTTTGTGTCATTGGATGATCAATTAGGTCATTTTCGTCCTCCCTAGGCTTATTCTTGTACAATTAGGGTTTTTAACCAATCTTGTGCATCCAATAGGCGTGTTTGTGTCATTGGATGATCAATTAGGTCATTTTCGTCCTCCCTAGGCTTATTCTTGTCCAATTAGGGTTTTTAACCAATCTTGTGCATCCAATAGGTGTGTTTGTGTCATTGGATGATCAATTAGGTCATTTTCGTCCTCCCTAGGCTTATTCTTGTCCAATTAGGGTTTTTAACCAATCTTGTGCATCCAATAGGTGTGTTTGTGTCATTGGATGATCAATTAGGTCATTTTCGTCCTCCCTAGGCTTATTCTTGTCCAATTAGGGTTTTTAACTAATCTTGTGCATCCAATAGGTGTGTTTGTGTCATTGGATGATCAATTAGGTCATTTTCGTCCTTCCTAGGCATATTCTTGTATAATTAGGGTTTTTAACCAGTCTTGTGCATCCAATAGGTGTGATTGTGTCATTGAATGATCAATTAGGTCATTTTCGTCCTTCGAAGGCTTATTCTTGTCCAATTACGGTTTTAAACCAATCTTGTGCATCCAATAAGTTCATTTGTGTCATTGGATTAACATTTAGGTCATTTTCGTCCTCCCTAGGCATATTCTTGTCCAATTAGGGTTTTTAACCAGTCTTGTGCATCCAATAGGTGTGTTTGTGTCATTGGATGATCAATTAGGTCATTTTCGTCCTCCCAAGGCTTATTCTTGTCCAATTAGGGTTTTTAACAAATCTTGTGCATCCAATAAGTTCATTTGTGTCATTGGATTAACATTTAGGTCATTCTCGTCCTCCCTAGGCATATTCTTCTCCAATTAGGGTTTTTAACCAATCTTGTGCATCCAATAGGTGTGTTTGTGTCATTGGATGATCAATTAGGTCATTTTCGTCCTCCCTAGGCTTATTCTTGTCCAATTAGGGTTTTTAACCAATCTTGTGCATTAAATAAGTTTATTTGTGTCATTGGATGATCAATTAGGTCATTTTCGTCCTCCCTAGGCATATTCTTGTCCAACTAGGGTTTTTAACCAATCTTGTGCATCCAATAGGTGTGTTTGTTTCTTTGGATGATCAATTAGGTCATTTTCGTCCTCCCTAGGCTTATTCTTGTCCAATTAGGGTTTTTAACCAATCTTGTGCATCCAATAGGTGTGTTTGTGTCATTGGATGATCAATTAGGTCATTTTCGTCCTCCCTAGGCTTATTCTTGTCCAATTAGGGTTTTTAACCAATCTTGTGCATCCAATAGGTGTGTTTGTGTCATTGGATTAACATTTAGGTCATTTTCGTCGTCCCTATGCGTATTCTTGTCCAATTAGGGTTTTTAACCATTCTTGTGCATCCAATAAGTTTGTTTGTGTCATTGAATTAATATTTAGGTCATTTTCGTCCTCCCTAGGCATATTCTTGTCCAATTAGGGTTTTTAACCAATCTTGTGCATCCAATATGTGTGTTTATCTCATTGGATGATCGATTAGGTCACTTTGATCCTCCCTAGGCTTATTCTTGTCCAATTAGGGTTTTTAACCAATCTTGTGCATCCAATAAGTTCATTTGTGTCATTGGATTAACATTTAGGTCATTTTCGTCCTCCCTAGGCATATTCTTGTCCAATTAGGGTTTTTAACCAATCTTGTGCATCCAATAGGTGTGTTTGTGTCATTGGATGATCAATTAGGTCATTTTCGTCCTCCCTAGGCTTATTCTTGTCCAATTAGGGTTTTTAACCAATCTTGTGCATCCAATAGGTGTGTTTGTGTCATTGGATGATCAATTAGGTCATTTTCGTCCTCCCTAGGCTTATTCTTGTCCAATTAGGGTTTTTAACCAATCTTGTGCTTCCAATAAGTTGAGTAGTGTCATTGGATTAACATTTAGGTCATTTTTGTCCTCCCTTGGTTTATTCTTGTCCAATTAGGGTTTTTAACCAATCTTGTGCATCCAATAAGTTTGTTTGTGTCATTGGATTATCAATTAGGTCATTTTCGTCCTCCCTAGGCTTATTTTTGTCCAATTAGGGTTTTTAACCAATCTTGTGCATCCAATAAGTTTGTTTGTGTCATTGAATTAATATTTAGGTCATTTTCGTCCTCCCTAGGCATCATCTTGTCCAATTAGGATTTTTAACCAATCTTTTGCATCCAATAGGTGTATTTGTGTCATTGGATGATCAATTAGGTCATTTTCGTCCTCCCTAGGTTTATTCTTGTCCAATTAGGGTTTTTAATTAATCTTGTGCATCCAAAAACTTTGTTTGTGTCATTAAATTAATATTTAGGTCATTTTCGTCCTCCCTAGGCATATTCTTGTCCAATTAGGGTTTTTAACCAATCTTGTGCATCCAATAGGTGTGTTTGTGTCATTGGATGATCAATTAGGTCATTTTCGTCCTCCCTAGGCTTATTCTTGTCCAATTAGGGTTTTTAACCAATCTTGTGCATCCAATAGGTGTGTTTGTGTCATTGGATGATCAATTAGGTCATTTTCGTCCTCCCTAGGCTTATTCTTGTCCAATTAGGGTTTTTAACCAATCTTTTGCATCCAATAGGTGTGTTTGTGTCATTGGATGACCAATTAGGTCATTTTCGTCCTCCCAAGGCATATTCTTGTCCAATTAGGGTTTTTAACCAATCTTGTGCATCCCATAGGTGTGTTTGTGGCAATGGATGATCAATTAGGTCATTTTCGTCCTCCCTAGGCTTATTCTTGTCCAATTAGGGTTTTTAACCAATCTTGTGCATCCAATAGGTGTGTTTGTGTCATTGGATGATCAATTAGGTCATTTTCGTCCTCCCTAGGCTTATTCTTGTCCAATTAGGGTTTTTAACCAATCTTGTGCATCCAATAGGTGTGTTTGTTTCAATGGATGATCAATTAGGTCATTTTCGTCCTCCCTAGGCTTATTCTTGTCCAATTAGGGTTTTTAACCAATCTTGTGCATCCAATAAGTTCATTTGTGTCATTGGATTAACATTTAGGTCATATCAGTCCTCCCTAGGCATATTCTTGTCCAATTAGGGTTTTTAACCAATCTTGTGCATCCAATAAGTTCATTTGTGTTATTGGATTAACATTTAGGTCATATTCATCCTCCCTAGGCATATTCTTGTCCAATTAGGGTTTTTAACCAATCTTGTGCATCCAATAGGTGTGTTTGTGTCATTGAAATAATATTTAGGTCATTTTCGTCCTCCCTAGGCATATTCTTGTCCAATTAGGGGTTTTAACCAATCTTGTGCATCCAATAGGTGTGCTTGTGTCATTGGATGATCAATTAGGTCATTTTCGTCCTCCCTAGGCTTATTCTTGTCCAATTAGGGTTTTTAACCAATCTTGTTCATCCAATAACTTTTTTTGTGTCATTGAATTAATATTTCGGTCATTTTCGTCCTCCCTAGGCATATTCTTGTCCAATTAGGGTTTTTAACCAATCTTGTGCATCCAATAGGTGTGTTTGTGTCATTGGATGATTAATTAGGTCATTTTCGTCCTCCCTAGGCTTATTCTTGTCCAATTAGGGTTTTTAACCAATCTTGTGCATCCAATAAGTTCATTTGTGTCATTGGATTAACATTTAGGTCATATCAGTCCTCCCTAGGCATATTCTTGTCCAATTAAGGTTTTTAACCAATCTTGTGCATCCAATAAGTTCATTTGTGTTATTGGATTAACATTTAGGTCATATTCGTCCTCCCTAGGCATATTCTTGTCCAATTAGGGTTTTTAACCAATCTTGTGAATCCAATAACTTTGTTTGTGTCATTGAATTAATATTTAGGTCATTTTCGTCCTCCCTAGGCATATTCTTGTCCAATTAGGGTTTTTAACCAATCTTGTGCATCCAATAGGTGTGTTTGTGTCATTGGATGATCAATTAGGTCATTTTCGTCCTCCCTAGGCATATTCTTGTCCAATTAGGGTTTTTAACCAATCTTGTGCATCCAATAGGTGTGTTTGTGTCATTGGATGATCAATTAGGTCATTTTCGTCCTCCCTATGCATATTCTTGTCCAATTAGGGTTTTTAACCAATCTTGTGCATCCAATAGGTGTGTTTGAGTCATTGGATGATCAATTAGGTCATTTTCGTCCTCCCTAGGCTTATTCTTGTCAAATTAAGGTTTTTAACCAATCTTGTGCCTCCAATAAGTTGAGTTGTGTCATTGGATTAACAATTAGGTCATTT